>LOJH01006737.1:0-12754 GCA_001685095.1 Ellobius talpinus | reverse complement strand
TGCCTCTGCCTCCCAAGTGCTGGGATTAAAGACGTGTGCCACCACTGCCTGGCTTGTGGCTTTATATCTTAAAAATGGCTGGAAAATGTTGAAAGAAGACTATTTTATTTTATGGCCCATGAAGATTATATGAAATTAAAATTTAGAACTCTATATAAAAATTATAAATAAATGCTCACTTGCTTACTTGTGATTTGTGGCTGCTTTTGTACAAGGACAGACTGAAAAACTGTGACAGTGTACAGTCCACAGAGCTCTGCATATTTAGTATTTAGTCCTGTGTGTCACATAATGTCCCTTTTGGAAAAACAATAACAAGCATTTTCTTTCTCAGAAAATGGCATTAAAGTCTGCAGAGGTTGGACTCTAACCTCACCTGGCTAGTGACCGAGATAATGAGAGACCTGAGATCCTGAGGCTGTCACTGTTACTCCTCTTGGAGTGTGTAAGTGTGGGATGTGAGTGAGACCCTCTCACATTGCTGTCTGAAGGGACTGCAGAAGAAGCATTTTATTTTTCTCTCACTTCCCATTAAAGAGGGCATGATGGCTGCAGAAGAGATAGGAGTGGCAGGGATGCCTTGCCAGTCTCTACTCAGAAGAAACAGATGACTAAGAGGTAAAGAAGATGGCATCTTCCCAGGGGACCCAAGGAGAAAAGCATTCTTTTGTTGTTGTTGTTCTTTCTTTCTTTTTAAAATATTATCTTTAGGCCTTGGGATGTCATTGCTTTCTTTATTTTTCTAAGAGCAGATACAAACCAGGTGTGATAGCACATGCCTGTAAACTCAGCACTTTGGAGGTAGAGGCAGAAGGATCAGAAGTTCAAGGTCATGCACGTGTGGTGTTAAAAGGCTAAGCAAGTCATGGCACTCACTATCAAGCCTGATAACCTGAGTTCAAATCTCAGAATGCATAAGGAAGAAGACAAGAACTGACTCCCTCAAGTTGGCCTCCACAAGTGCATCGTGATGTGCAAGGGCAGCACACACACACACACACATGCTCACACACATGCACACACGCGCACGCACACACTACAAAATACAATTTTTCAAAGTTTGTCAATCAGAAAAAAAAGGTAAACCAGGGTGTTCATAGCTTCAAACTAAGAATTTAAATGTAGTCCATAGGGCTGGAGGAATGGCTCATCAGTTAAGAGCAATTGTTGTTCTTCCAGAGAACCCAAGTTCGGTTCCCAGCACCCATATTGGGCGGCACCACCAGGTCAGAAAGGAAGACAGCAAGAAATAACAGAGCTGCCCCCCACTATACCTTGGGTGTGGTGACCAGGTTGCACTTGTAGGGTGGTCAAGAAGCCAGAGGCTGGGTTCAGCACTGTGTCCAGCACTCAATCTGCATTTGCTCACCATCACTAGATGAGAGAACCAAAAATGGAATTGGAATTAAAACTGACCATTAAATGAGTGCTTTGCTATATCTTCTAAGAGTTGGGAAGATTTTCAACTTTTATGAAAATTCTCAGAACCCTTACAGTAGCTGAAATCCCCTCATGGATTCTTCCGTTTTGATGTTTTTCAAGGCAGGGTTTCTCTATGTAACACTGGCTGTCCTGGAACTCACTCTGTAGACCAGGCTGATCTCGAATTCACACATCTGCCTGCCTCTGCCTCCTGATTAATGCCATGTGCCACCACCACCTGGCACGTTTGTAATACTTTTCTGCCCAGTTAACACTACCCAAAGCCCTCCAGTCTTTGGTTGCCTTCTCTACTTTTTCCCTTGAAGAGAATGAGGGTATGGCCTGCTGTAGCCAGGGTGTACCAAACTAGACAAGAGGGACCAAAGCCTTTCCCTGGGACTGAGATAAAGATATTTCTCTAGGAGGTGACTATTCTCAGGACAATCAGAGTACAGGGATATTAATGACCATCTTCAGGCAAGAGAGCTGCTAACATATCTTATGTCCCTGAATCCAACCATGCCTGACTCCTCAAATAATTCAGATGTATTTAATGTTTTCCTTGGAATGTTTGGTTTTTACCTGAGTTCAGTTGGGGTATTTCGGGTTGGAATGAGGAGATGGTGTCTGCATCCAAAAGAGCCTTGAATCATCATCATCACTGCCATTATTCATATATTGGTGGCATTCAAGTCCCTCCGAAAAGCGACCTGTAGTCCTGACCTTGTCAACCACAATTCATCTTCATATATCTAACAACAGAGCCAATCCCAACCACAGGAGACTCTCAGCCAAGAATTCCCAAGAATCCATGTTCGACGAGAATTGACCTATCTTCAAATACATATTTGCTAGTCTACTGGTCATTTCTATTAAGGAATATTGGAAAAATTTTTGCAAATGGTACTTAGAAACAAATATCTTAAATTGGGATGGGGAGGGCTACATCACAGATGGCAGGCAAGCAGAGAGGGTTTCACAGAGAAACTTTTGAAAGATAAAAGAAGCCAAGGGGGAGAAATGGGGTCTTGAAATTGACACCATATGCTTTAGTGTGGTGCTAAATACTCTATGCATTGGAGTAAGGTATCTGTGGATTTCCTTGTCAGCCTTATCAAGTAAGTTAAATAAAGCCATGTAAACATTTAACTATGCCTCCCTGGAGCCACAGGTAGACCTAGGTATCAGTGGTCAAGCCCCTCTAAGTGTGGTGCTTTTAGATGGAGCCTGAGAGTTCTGGGCTGACTGTCATAAGGCAAAGTCTCTTGCAAGCATTGCACTGAATGAGATGCAGATCCCAGAAAGCAGCACAAGGGCAGTGAACAGGGCCTGCAGCATTCCTACCTCCACTGCCCAGTGAAGCTGAGGAAGACAAGGCGTCACTTGTCATCTTTCATTTGCATAATAAAAGTTTGTTAATTGTTGCTTTACCTACAAGTCAGATTTTCCCAACCCTGAGTCCTCTGAACTATGAAGTTCATTAATGCCAGATGTATTTAAGAACCTATATGGGGGAGGAGAATGCTGTATTCTCATACACACCTTGCTCTTTGTCACTTGTCACTCTGTCCTTCCATTCATATTGAGATGACTGTGGCCTGTGGCCTGGCCCCATCCTAGACCCCTCAGTCCCAAGCTCCACTAGGCTTCTTCAGTGAAAACTCCCAGTGGGAGGGACCCTCTCTCCACTCCATCTTCACAGGATTCCTTGACTATCTCCTGCTCATCTTTCTAGCCAATGAAATGGAAGCATTATTAAGCATCTAGAAAGGAGCCATTCATTGGCTGTGTGACTGACTCACTGAATGATAAGGGCGGGAGGAAGGTAGGACAAGGAGCCCAAAGAACAGTAGACCCTGCATGCCACAGTAACATGGGGTAGGGAACCTCTTACCCCAGCCCAGTGAAGAATGTCTGCTTGTCACGGGCTGTTTCAGGAGCACGCTGGCATGCTCCACCTGGCTGCAATGGTCTTTACAGCCCTGTCCTGCCCTTGCAAAGAACCCACATTTGTTAATATTGTCTGTGTTGTCTCCTGCCCCATACCCAGAAGCCAAGCCCTAAATTTCCTGCCACGCTGACAATGCAAGTGTCTTCTCCCAAAACAGAAAAATCTACGATATGATGTGGCCGTTTCCCTGAAAGCATCCTCTCTCTTCTGACTAGCTGCTAAATCGGCCTTTGCATTAGGATATAAGGACAAGAAAACAAGGGCGCTTCCTGCTTGGTTTGGTATCTGAACGCATTGCATTAGGACTTCCCTAGCCGGTTAAGACAAGCCACTGAACTGTGTTTGTTTATTTGCTAAGCTTTCATTTTTTTTTCTAGAGAGGTTACAAACACTCAAAACACTACCATCTCAAACAAGTATTGCTCTGGATTGTAAGTAAACACTAATTCTTCCGACTGGAATTCAGGATTAAGCATACAAGGGCAGGGCTTTCTGCACATCACACCCCCTAACGTTTAGAGCAAACCTTGCCTGTCTCCAACTTTCCAACCCCGAAGGCCAGCATCAGCTGCCCATCATCATCATACCAGGGTGGCTGCTTGGGTTTCAGGAAGGAAGCAGAAGGAAGTACAACCTGGTGTGACAGCAGCACAGGGTGATCTCAGGAGGCTGAAGCAGGAGGCAGTTTGCTCTAAGAAAAAGAAATCTCCAAGAAAAAGGAATAATGGGAAAAGAAGAAGAAACATTGCTGAGTGCCGTGTCTCTCTATTTTAAAAGGTGTCGGAGGGCTGTGTTTTAAGAAAACTAGATTTAAATGCATGTCTTTCTGGGAGGGAAAGCCTAGTGTATGCTGATTACAAAACAAGCAAGTTTAAAGAAAATCACAGTGCAGTCCTGTGTGAAAGGACACCCCACTGGCTCCCCACTTCCCTGACCTACTTAGTCCTGTTACAGGCTTCAGCAGCAACCTGTTTCCTACTGCTTCTTCCTTTGTTCGTTTTATGTATCGTTCTTAATTACTGTGAACTAGAAGCTACAGCAGATGCTGAAGCTCTTCCAGGGAAGAAAGGAGTCCCTGCTCTCCTGGTATGAATATCCTTGTGGAAGGAGACCCACAACATGTAAATGTCTCTGAGATGGGGCCAGGAGGCAAATGGTGCTGGGGGGTGGGGTGGAGACAGTAAAGAGCCCCCAGAGTGCCATTCCACCCACCATGACCAAGGGCGGGTTTTAATAGAAAGGTTTTATGTTAGTTTGGGTTGAGGCTTTTGTGTTGGGGACTAAACACTGGCTTTAGACACGCTAGGCATATGCTCTACTATTGAGCCATAACTCTAGCCCATGACATCAGCTTTTCCTCTAAAAGTAAATACGAACAACATCAGGACAAATTATTATCACCATCTCTCACCTGAAAAAAACATGCTGCTGTTTCTCTCACTTTTGAAGTTTCTTCCTAGTTTCTAAAGACTGTCTCCTTGCTATCTGTCTGAATATTCTCTCTCTGAACTAATAGTGTCATATGCACTTCTTGTCTTCCACCTTGTGAACGAGAATTCCTGGAAAGACACCATGTCTCCAAGTCTGACTGATGAATTAGAGCAGCAAAGGTGTGGGGAGGTTGGAATGCTGCAGATTCAGAGCCTACTTGCCTTATCTTGGGCTAGTTTTAGCCCCTGAAAAGGCCATTCCTTGCCCACCTCTGTGCTGGACCTAGCAGCTTTTACCTGCTAGCCACAGATTTTTCTTGGAATCTATCACTAACTTAGCAGACCTCTAGTTTCCACCACCCCAAAAGCCAAGACTGTCATCAAATAGCATTTGAGGCCTACAAGAAAAATTCCCCCATTTTACTCTATCTCTCTGCTGCTTTCACTGGGAGTCTGGAATGTGGGTGTAAGCAAGCTCCAACTTCCCAGGCCATAGTCACTCAAACTTGGCTCCAGAATAAACCGTCTCTTATTCCCTTTAAGATAAGAGCTGTGTGTGTGTGTGTGTGTCTATCTGTCTGTCTGTGTGTCTGTGTGTATGTATGTGTATGAATGTGTGTGTATGTGTGTGTGGTGTGTGTATGAGTGTGTGTGTCTGTGTGTAGTGTGTGTGGTGTGCGTGTGTGGTATGTGTGTCTGTGTGTGGTGTGTGTGTCTGTGTGTGTGGTATGTGTCTGTGTGTGTGTCTGTGTCTGTGTGTGATATGTGTGTGTGGTGTGTGTGTCTGTGTGTGTCTGTGTAAATATCCTCTACTTGCTGGCAACAAGCCTGCTCTGTAAAATGCCATCCATTCCTAAGAAGTCACTCAAAGTACTTTCTGTTACTTCCTTATTTATGTCTACCTCATCTACAAACTGAGAGAATCTCCAGGGGAGGGTCTCTGTTTATCCCCCAACTTGAGATACAACACAGACTTAGGAGTCAGAGAAGATCTGAGTCTAAGCCAGGAGCAGTGGCATGGGCCTGAAGTCCTAGTTATTCAGGAGATAAGAATTAATTGAGCCTACAAGTTCAAGATCAATCTGGAAACATAACAAGACACAATTGCATAGGAAATAAATAAGCTCTGAGTTAAAACAGTAAGGATGAAATCATAACCACTTCACTTACTTCCACAGCCAGAGTCATCTACCCATGCTGCCCATAACTGCCCAGGCACCACATCAACACCAGTCCATCACTCCTTTCTTTAACCCCATGTGGCTGAGGCAATCTCAGGGCAAATGCATGGGTACCCTGTTTCCACCTCCATCTCTGCCTTCAGTCTCAAGATGTAGAAGCATCTTAGCAGCTACAAAGGAGGCTGGGCCTACTCTGCCCTCTCCCGCTTGGATGCCTGACCATTTGCCTTCTACATGCCTTCTCCAGTCCAACGATGGAACTGTGAAGACGGATTTGAGAAGGACTCAGTCCCTTCAGTGCCAGACTGATACAGTTTAGTCCTTGGCAAAAACAAAAAAAAAGACTCATTATTCCGATACGAATATCTACGTCTCCAAAGACTCACAGTCAAAACACTGGACCTGTAATCCCAACTACTCAGGCGGCTAAGGAAGAAGATCCAAAAGTTCAAGGCTTGCCTGGGCCACAGAGTTTGTCCAAGGCTAGACTAGGTAACTTAAGAAGACCCTGCTTCAAAATAAAAAGTGGGAAGAAGTCTGGGGCATACTTCAATGGCAGAGTGCTTGCCTAGTATGAACAAGGCCCTGAATTCACTCCCCAAAAACACGCACTCACACACACACACACACACACACGTGCACACTAAAAAATATTTGTATTAAATACCTTTCTTAGTTATGATTTCTATGACTGCAATAAAGCACCAAGACCAAAAGCAACTTGGAGAGGAAAGGGTTTATTTCCTCTTACGCTTCCAGATCACAGTCCATCATCAAAGGAAGTCATGGCAGGACCCTGGAGGCAGAAGCTGATGCAGAGACCATGCAAGGGTGCTGCCTCAAGGCTTGCTCTTCATAGCTGGCTCAGTCTTTTTTCCTACAGAACCTAGGCCCACCTGCCCAGAGGTGGGTACAGACCACAGTGAGCTAGACCTACCGCTACCTCCCCAGTAATCATTAAGAAAATTCCCTACAGACTTGCCTATAGGCGATCTGGTAGAGGCATTTTCTAAACTGGGGTTCTTCTTCCCAAGATATTCTAGCTGTGTCAAGTTGATAAAAAGTCAACCAGGAATGTGTTCCTGCATGATAGAAGCATCCGCTCACTTCTCACCAGGCTCTGTCCACGGTCCTGTGCCATCGGTCTCACCCACTCAGGAGGGTGGAGTTGTGCTTCTTTTACAGATGAAAAACTTAAAGTTCAAAGCTACAGTTCAAAGGCGAGGAGATACCTCTCACACTGCCGTCGGAGCAAGCAGCAGTGGTTTGGTTTTCTGTCTGGGCTCTGGGCCAGCCAAGTGGAGGCAACGCTGGTGTCTTGGGAACTTCCAGAGAATTCTACTACTACTACTTCACATTCCTGCAGGAGACCTTATCTCAGCAGGTTTTGAGAACCTCGTCAGCAGGCACACAACCTCTCAGGGTGACAGATACTAGAGAGTAAGAAACTCTTCCATGGTTCCAATTAAAGGCGGCTTTACCAGACTACCCAGAAGAGCCAAGACATCTCCATAGCAACTGATTTTAATAACCACAGTTAAAAGACCGACTCATTTGCCCAATCAGGTATTTACATTTTTTAAACACGTGTGTGTGTGTGTGGTGTGTGTGTGCAAGTGTGTGGGTGTGGGCGTGAGCACGTGCATGCACGTGCACAGATGGGTGTGAGCACACACATGCCCACGTGGAGGCCAGAAGCTGGTGTCAGGCACTTTTCCTCTAGCCACTCTAATGTTGCTGTTAGGTGATCCCTTCTATCTCTATCTTATTTTTTTATTTTTAATTACAGTTTTACCATGTGTGTATATGGGGGAAGCATGCATGTCACAGAGCATATATGGAGATCAGAGAACGATTCTGAGGACTCAGTCCTCACTTGTCACCTTGAATGTCCAGGAATCGAACCCAGGGGATCAAGGCAGGCAAGATGCTCCTTTCCCCACTGAGCCATCTAACCAGCCCTCCAACTTATTTTTGAGACAGAGTCTCTCACTGAACTTGGAGCTCATCCAATTATGTAGACAGGCTAGGGATTCCACCTCCCGCCCCCAGCCCTGTCTCTGCCTCTCCAGTGCTGGGATCACAGGCATAGGCCACTATACCAGGCTTTGTGTGAGCGCTAGGGTTTGGAACTCAAGTCATCTTGAGTGGCAAGCCTCTCCACAGTCCAGTCAGAAAATATGTTCAAGGTTTCCAATAGAAACCTTAGTTTATTTTAGCCCATCACAAAGCGGACACCCATCTCGCAGATGGCCTTGTGTCTCTGATGAGCATGGCTCTGACTTCTGAGGCGCTGCTTTATTCCTTGCTTTCATGGCTTATGTCATGACTAGTGAACTTCCTGTTCCTTTTCAGGAAAAGTCTTCCTTCAGGATCC
This sequence comes from Ellobius talpinus, assembly GCA_001685095.1. NCBI lineage: Eukaryota > Metazoa > Chordata > Mammalia > Rodentia > Cricetidae > Ellobius > Ellobius talpinus. The sequence goes on along the minus strand of LOJH01006737.1, from coordinate 4,393 downwards.
AGGGGGAATGAATTCCAGGACCCCCCACAGATACAATCCTGAATGCTCAGGTCCCTGAAGTCTAAGCTTCATGCACTCCTTTGCATTCACCAAGTTGTCTCTAGGTTAATTACAATAATTAACACAACGCAGATATTAGTATTTAGTAGAGAGTGGCTAAACTGTATTGGTTAGGGAATGTTCTAGCTTCATTTCTGTTGCTGTGATAAAACACCCGGACCCTCAAAAAATACTTTTAGGAGAAGGGGCTCTGTTTTAGTTCAGTTTCAGGCTTATCACTGTGGGGAAGTCACGGAGCAGGAGCTTGAGAAAGTTGGTCCCAGCACATCCAGAGTCAAGAGCAAAAAGAACAAATGCATGCATGCTTAATACTCAATCGGTTTCCCCTACTCTGATAAAGTCTGGTACCCCAAACCAGGGAATGGTGCTACTCACTTCCAGTCTGAATCTTCCCCATCAATGAAGGCAACTAAAGCCGTCTTCCACAGCCATGCTCAAAAACCAGTGGTTCTTAAACTGTGGGTCATGACCCACTGGGGGGCGGGTGTTGAATGGTCTTTTCACAGGGGGTCACCTAAGATTATTGGAAATATCAGATAAGTACATTATGATTCATTACAGTAGCAAAATTACAGCTATAAAGTAGTAGCAAAAATAATTTTATGGCTGGGCATCACCATGACGTGAGGAACTGTATCAAAGGGTCACAGCAATAGGAAGGTTGAGAACCACTGTCAAAGACCAACCTGATCTAAATAATCTCTCACTGAGGCTCTCTCTCCAGGTAATTCTAGGTTGTGTCAACTTGACAATTAAAACTGATCATCATAAGTTGGACTGTACATGTTCAGAACCAATGCATTTTTTTCTGAATAATTTTGATCAGCAGTTGGTTGAATGAAGAACCTACAAATACAGAGGCCCAACCAAGTGGCAGAAAATGAATCGCCTCTTATGGAACTCTAGAACATAGCTAAGAGGCATTTGGTTCAAGGTTTACAATGTCTCAGGCCTGTATTCCTAGTTATTTAACTCGAACCATTAAGGTTACTGTTGGGTTTAATTGCTTGTGCGTAAGCAGTCTTCCATTCCCTGCTGATTGAAGAACTGGGTTACAAGACTAGTAATTACTCTTACTATAAGCTCCATGGTCCTAAATTCTGTGTGTTTATTCTCTATCTTGACTAGAGAGTTTTCCTCCCATGGAAAAGACTGGTATTGATTCAGCCAGTGTTCCCTAAACACCCAAGGGAAACAGCATGGCAGGCAGGTACCGGGAACTTGATGGCTGGGGGCAGTGGAAGACTTCGGTGCAGAAAGGGTTATCTTCCCTGGTCTCATGTGGTCAGCAGAGGCAGATTCTCAGGCTAACTCCAGGTGGAATAAATCAGAAGCACTGGGGTGAGGGGGCCGAGCCCAGCTGTCTGTTTGAATAATCCCTCTTCAAACAAAGATCACCCTCATCAAATGTCAAGGCTGCACACAGGCCATAAGCTCGCTGAGCTAAATCTGAAGGTGTCCCTTGCCCTTCCAGAAGAGCGGACAGACAAACTGCAGCCACAACTCAGGTCTACCACCTGAATAGCCAACCTCATTTCTGCTGCTTTGCTACCTAAATCTGCAGGGGAGTCCCAGGTCTTCCCAGCTTGGAGCACAAACACTGGTTTCCAAAGGACAGAGAAGCAGACAGCTGACTATCTTTGAAAATGAGGACCGTGAATGAAAATTAAACCTGATCTATTGAAACTGCCTAGGAGATTAGCAGTTATTTCCCAAGCCTTTGACAAAATATATGTTCTATTCATAAGACTTGAAAATCTGGGGGAGCCCCGTGAAGACTTAACATCTGGAGGAATGTAGTTAAAAATGTCAACAGCTGTGTCACCTTCTGTGGGGCACTGCAGAGAGGTTTTTTCTCCCCAAATTGTTTCCAATAGATAAACATCACTTCTCTAATGAAGAGGGAAAGTAAAACTGGATTTTTGGCCATGTTCTATCCACATCATTCCCCATGAAGGTTTATTTTGCGTTTCTATTTCTTTCTATATGGCAGGACAGTATGTATAGTAATTATTTATATGGTAACATATGTTACAAGGAGGATGGAATTCATTAAATATATTCTTCCAGCTGCCCTGAAAATAAATGAGGAGGTTAAATGTATTCCTAGGTAAAAAGAGAATTAAGACAAGCTGTGGAGCTATCCCAGTATTGAGTCCTAAGAGAGGATCCCTTTTGGAAAAAAAATATGGCAAACAGCTTCTTCCTCTTATCTCCATTTTTAACCCCTGGAATGTGCAGCAGTTCCTGGTAAAATCTTAGAGTTCAGGAAATAAAAACATATGGAAGAAAACCAGAGACACAGGAACCAGAAGGATCCTACATTCACCTACATTTCCATCCCTGTGGGATGGTAAGATGTTGAAAATTACTGGCAAATTCCATTGTCCAATGCATCCTCCCCCCACCTCGCCATGAGTAATGTTTACTCACTTAAAAATATTTATGCTGAATATCTGATTTCATAAATCATAAACAAATACGTCTCCTTTAAAGAGACATTGCAGCCACACAAGCATCCTGTCTTGTCACACTTGATGTGACAAATTGATTGCTTCAAAGAAAAATGTACACTTTTTATACCGAAAGTCTCTCAGCAGAATAAGCTCAGTGACTGCTCACTGAAATTTCACAAGGAGAATGGGAAATAAAGTTAAGAGCCAATAGAAAGACTACGGAAAGGGAAACTCCAAAAGCTATCTCCTCTGCCAAAATACCTCCCAAGGCTGACATTTCTGAAGTCTGAAGCCGCTTTCCTGAAAGGAGGAGTTGGTGAGAGGAGGTTTTCCCCATACTAGAGCTTACAGTACACAAGATCACCTCGGAATCTACACGATTTAGCTTCACACTGGACTCAGTTTATCCTCTTGGCTCACCTGGTAAACGCAGGTTTTGGCTTACAAAGGTGTCTGTGGGGACCCACCCGTTTCCCTCGGTCCTCCTCTTTGACGGGGTAGTCCCATCTAATGCCAAGTTAGTACGTTAAGAGCAAGGGTAAAGGATACAGGAGTCACTGAAACTTTCTCCAGCAGCCCAGATCCAACTCCACATAATCACCCACATACCTACTTGTAAAAATTGTCCTGTAAGAGCCTTGTTTATATTGTGTTAACCTTGACAGTAAAGGTATTCGACGCATCACGCACAAACTTGCAACCCCGTTCTGTAAACACTCTGATAAAGACACCAGCCCCGTTATTTACTCTCCCATCCTCCCCGGCGAGAAAAGAATCTAAAGATGGGATGACTTCCTCCTGGTTGACTTTGAAGTTTTACTTTGGGGCTGCTAACGGATATTGATCAGAACTTACCTACAGGTCCAGTTTTCCTAAGCAGGCACCAATGCTGAGGGAATAATTCCAAACCAACGACATTCAAAACATCTTCAATTTATTTGCAGACTAGAAATACCACTTGTCTCAACGAGAGAGAAAACACTCCCACTTTGTCAAATTAAAAAAGAATGAAAACTCACAGTTTTCCTCTGAACAAATTTAAATTTTCTGGGTCACTTGCCTCATCTCACTTTTTAAGCAGCCTGACCGGCTCAGAGAGGTTACCAACTGTCTGCGAAGACAATTCCCAAGCCGCAGACCTCACCACCCGCCCCTGCCTACCTCACCTCACCACCAAGCCTCGTCCTTCCAACCCACAGACCAGTAGCTTATTCACAGGAAAAGTTGCTGGAGGTAGACTTCCCCACCTGCGCTGTCGGATCCGGATGCCCGGGAAGAAGAGAAAAGCTACCGGGCCGCACGCCCTCCAGGCCCAGGAGCTGAGCGCGTCCCACCCCAAAGACAGGAAGGCGATTTCCAAGCAGACCTGCACCCATCCCACTCAAGTCCGCACGCCAGCTCGCCGAGTCACTTACGTAAGCTCGCCTCGCACAGTCCCAAACTGCAGACACACACCCGCACCTGTCACGCATCCGAAATGGACAAGCGCCCCCCCCCCAGGGATGCAAGCCACACAGATCGGGGCGCGGTGCGGTTTCCATTTCTTTTCCCCGGTTCTTTTCTTGTCCGGTTTTGTCTAACCACAATTACCTTAACAACCAAAGAATTGCCCCGACTCGCACCGGTGTCTCAGTTTCTCTCTTAAAGCCCGGCTGGCGCCCGGAGCATGATAAGGCTCAAGAACCGGGGAGCCGCCAGCTCTCAGGGGGCTGATTCCGTCCGGGCGCTGCTCTCCCGGGTGTCGCCTCCTCCTCTTCGGTCACTCTCCCCGATGGCGACCGCAGGGGGCTCAGCGAGCAGACTGTGCAGCCCCAGGCCCGGGAGGAGGTGCGGTGGGTCGCATGGTGCCAGGGCGCGGGGCTCTCGGGGTATCTCCC
>LOJH01006736.1:0-10439 GCA_001685095.1 Ellobius talpinus | reverse complement strand
GGCAGGGCAGAGCAGAGCTAGGCAGGGAGGACTGGACTGAATGCTGGGAGAAAGGAAGGCAGAGTCAGAGAGATGCCATGTAGCCATGCTGGAGACAGACAAGGGAACTTTAGCCGGTAAGCCACAGTCACATGATGATACACAGATTAATAGAAATGGGCTAAATTAATATGTAAAAGTTAGCCAATAAGAAGCTAGAGCTAATGAGCCAATCAATAATTTAATTAGTACAGTTTCTGTGTGATTATTTTGGGGCTAAGCAGCTGGGAACAAACTAGCAGCCTTCCTATTACAGTGGTTAAGTATGGATCTATTTGCATTCTTCTACATTCATTCACCCAGTTTGACTAGCACCATTTGTTGAAAATGTATATTTCCAGTGTATATTTATGACTTCTTTATCAAAATCAGGTGTCCATAGATGTATGGATTTATTTCTGTGTCTTCAATTCTATTCTATTGATATCTCTTTTTTTATGCCATACTGTTTTTATTACTGTAATTCTCCAGTACAATTTAAGATCAGGGATGGTGATACCTCCAGTCATTACTTTATTGTTCAGGAGTGTTATAAGTATCCTCTGTGTGTGTATGTATGTCTATTTGTATCCCCTTGGTCTCCTTCGGTTGTCTTATTGCTCTATCTAGGACATCAAGTACTATATTGAATCAGTATGGAGAGAGTGGTCATCCTTGTCTTGTTTCTGATTCTCGTGGACATGTTTTGAGTTTCTCTCCATTTAAATTGATGTTGGCTATGGGCTTGCTGTAAACTGACTTTATTGTGTTCTAAAATTTTCTGAGTAGCAGTTAACCACTCACTGGTATTGATGAGGAACTCTGCTTTGATGTTGACTAAGGGTTAATTTGAGAGTAGTTATGTTTTCAAAGGTAGAAGACAGGATCATGCTTCTGAGGGTGGAGCACAGGAATGTATGTGTGCATTATTCTTATTTGCCTTGGCTAGCCTTCAACTAAGTAAATGTATTTATTATTGTTTTGGTTTTTCTATGACGTGGTCTTCTTCTAGTGGCCTTATTCAAGAAATCTTTTGCATTGTGAATTTCTGTAAGCTGGCAAGTTTTGGAAGACCCACTTCTGTGAGGACCATGCCAAGCATGCAGGATGCTCAGGTTCCCTCAGGTTCTGTGAGGACCATGCCAAGCATGCAGGATGCTCAGGTTCCCTCAGGTTCTGACTGCTTCACACATCTGTGGCTAAGGTTGCTGTGGCAGGGACCATACAAATGACAGGGTCTGTGTAGAAGCGCTGTCTTTCTGCTGACTCCTTTAATTTGCTTTTGTTTCATTTTTCCAGCATGGAACAGGACTTTACCACCAACAGCCAGCTTTGTGACAGTGCCCGCTAGTTTGTTCCTCCTTGAAACCTCTGTCCTTTTGAAGTTTATGAAGGTGATTTGTGCACAATAACCAGACTTGTTTGTTTTTTAAATAAAAGTAGTGTATTGTAATTAACTCACAAATAAAAACACCTCCTGGGCAGTGGTGGCACACGCCTTTAATCCAGCACTCAGGAGGCAGAGGCAGGTGGATCTCGGAGTTTGAGGCCAGCCTGATCTACAAAGTGAGTTCCAGGACAGCCAAGGCTACACAGAGAAACTCTTATCTCAAAAAACAAAATCAAAACAAACAAACAAAACAGAATAAAACAACAACAACTACTATACCTGCTAACTCTTACATCTTGAATTAACCCATTCCTATTATTTTTTATTTTAGGCTCGTGGTTTACCAATAAGGTTTCGGAGGCTACATGGAGTCTCTTGGACTCCGCCTTCTCTCTTTCTGTCTCTTTCATTATGGCTATAGTTTGCCGTGCTTTAAACCAAAGCAGCTTTATTCTATTGTTAGAAGGTGTGGCCTTGTTGCAGTTAGTATGACCTTTTTGAAGGAAGTGTGTTACTGTATGGTGGGCTTTGAGGTCTCATTTGCTAAAGCCACACACAGTGTGGGAGACAGTTTACTTTCTGCTGCCTGCAGATCAAGATCTCAGCTCCTCCAGCACCATGGCTGCCTGCACGTCTCTACCTCCATGTCCCACCACTATGAAGATGGACTACATTTCTGAAACTGTAGGATAGCCCTAATGAAATGGTTTCCTTCATAAGAGGTGATGTGCTCATGGTGTCTTTTCAAAGGAATAGAAACCCAAATGAAGACATTAATGCTTTCCATTCTCTAAATACACAGACTGGAGAGTTTGATTTCTTTCCCAGCCCCGAATCCACCTTTCCCAGATGTTACAACATGGCAGGCACACTGCTGGGAAGCTGCTCTTCATTTCTATCAGAGCAGAGATCTATTGCTGGAATCTGAGAGCAGCTCTGTAGATCTGGCTGTAAAGATAGGCATACCTCATCTGCAAGAGTCATCTGATATGCTAATCCTGGATACCAAGCTGCCTCTACTGCTTAAGAGTGTTAAAAAGAAATGCTCAAAGAGGGAGAATCAAGATGATCTCATTGCACAAGATTGAAGCAGAGGTAGAGACATAGTAGACAAGGAAAGTAAAAACACACTCCTGGAGTTGGTTTCTCATTCCCAGAAGATGACAGGAGAAAATGCAAGAAGCTCTGGGGCAGGTTTCTGAACAGAACCAGTAGGAGTACACTCCCAGCTTTATGCCCCTTTCAACTTGAAGGGATGGAGCCATTTTTATTTTATTTATTTTCTTCCCCCCCCTTTCTTTGTGGCTTGGTCTTCTGGATTTCCCTGAGGTTGAGTTATTTGTTGGTTACAGGGAATGAGCTCCGTCTCCTGGATGATTATCAGTACCCCCATTTAAGGACTTTTTATAGAATGTAAAAATAGTTTCAATTCATGATTTGAATGGTTCAAAGCCATTTGCAAGTAACAATCCCCAAATCTTCTCTTATTCAAGAGCGAAATTCTGAAAATTTAAAAGTGAGCGAGTTTGGCTTTATTAAGCACAGAAAGTGGGACATCTAAACCTTGTATCAAAAGTGACATTTTGCTCTTGGTTGGCATGTACCTGACGTATAATGTGTGTTTAAATAGATAATTTTAGAGATAAAATTTAATGCTGTTTTTACTTCATCTATATTGTATTTGTCTTTAGACCTAATTAAATTGCAAATACAGCATTATAATAGGCCCTTTAGCTATTAAACCTAAGATATTTATAGGTCTATTCGTTTTATGTTATGTGTACGAGTGTTTCACCTACATGTATGTATGCGTACTGTGTGCATGCCTGGCACCCGCTGAGGTCAGAATAGGGCATCTGACCCCTGGAAGTGGGTTAAGGATGGCTGTAAGCCATAGCACAGGTGCTCGCAATTCTGCAGCACAGGGCCTCTGGAAATCAACAAGTGCTCTTAACCATTGAGCCCTCTCTCTGGTGCCTGGACTAATACAGGTTCTCATCACGACACAGAGAAATGACACAATTATGTGTCCATCCATACATACTTTTGTGTATATGAGAGGTTTTCTGGGACTTCAGACCAAAGAAGACAGGAGCTAACTCCGAAAGAAAGGTTGATACGGTGACAAGCACTTTCGGTACGTCACGGCAGCTAACCCATGCTCTCTTAGTACTTCCATGTGTTCCGCACATTTGCTGTGGGTCAAAGCCTCTTTGGGGAAACAGTGATGTGTGTGTGTGTGTGCCACTAGGTAATTATGGGGTTGTTCGTGTCTATGAACACTCTGTTCACCAGCTGGGAACATTCTGGAGACCTCTGTGAGAAAGATAAGCCACGGTATCTGGGTATGCTACAGTGCTTGAGAGGAAGCCCAGGTCAGAGTTCATTACTGAGGGAAGCCAGGGCAAGAATTCTAGCAGGAGCATAGACAGGAACTGTGAAAAGCACAATTTGCTATCTTGCTCTTAAAGGCTTGCTCAGGCTGATTTCTTGGACAACTCAGAACTACCTGTCCTGGTGTAATACTGCCCATAGTGGACTCGGCCCTCCCATGTCAATCAACAATAAAGACAATTCCCACACCTGCCCTCAGACCAAGTTGATCTGGCCAATCCTTCAGTTGTTTAACTGATTACACCCAAAATATCATGAATGCAATGTAAGCTGTCTACTAGAGAGCTATAACATCAAACCTTAGATTCTAAAAGAAGAAAAAAATGAGATTTTACTAAGAAGTCCAGCCTGTGTTTTAACAAGTGTCCTCCTGCCTCAGGTTCTCAGGTCTTATTTTTTTAAGGTTTTAATGTCCTTGCCGTTCTAATAATTTCTGTTTGTTTGTTCAATTTATGGTGAATTTTAGATTAGTCCTTTATTATTAGTCCCCAGAGTACTCAAGCCCTCTGATTGGTCATGGTTTATGATCTTCATGGCTATGTTATAAGTTTTTATTGTGAATTTATGTACGATTGTGGTTATGTTTCCATAAGTATTCTGTTTAGACTTGGTTGTTACAATATCTTCCAGAATGTCCCCCAAAGCAAAACAAACAAACAAAAAACAAGTTTGATGAAATTTAATTGGTATGCAAAATATTTTAATAAATATGTAGTTAATATATACATTTAAAGCCTAAGTTTTGTTATATGTACATACTTTTAAACCCACCACCAAAGAAGGGATGATGAACATGTTCACCACCCTTAAAGCTGCCAACATTTGGGGCCTGCAGAGATTATTCATCAGTTCAGAGACCACAGTGCTCTCACAGAGGATCAGCGTTCAGTGCCCTGCACCCTCAGCAGGCAGTTCACAACCCCCTGTTCCTCTAGTTCCAAGGGATCCAACACCTTCCTCTGGCCTCGGAGAGCCTGCACTTGTGTGCACAGGCACACATGCATACACATAATTGCAAATAAATGTTAAATTAGAAAAAGAGCTGTGTCTTCTTGGCCATGGGGTTTCCCTGCTCTGCTCTCTGCTTCCAGTGACTATGTGCTAATATGGACTTTCCAGTATTTACCCAGAGGATCATAAAGCATTGTTCTTTCCAGGTACTTGTTTTCAAGTAATTGTTCTGGGATTCACGTGGGTCAATTAGACCATTTATTTTGTTGAGGAATTGTATCCCATTGTGTAGATATGCCTCTGTTTATTTATCTGGTTACCTATTAATTGACATTTGACTTACAGTTTTTAGGTATTGTGAGGAAGGTTGCACATATAGTTAGCAATCATCCTATAGGCACACCCTGTTTTCTCCCGGTTGACCAAGAAGTAAAGAAGATTGGCTGAGTCATGGAGTAAATATGTATCTGACTTTGCTGGAAATGGCCACAAAGACTTCCACCACAGGTTCTCAGATACAGCTGATTTAGAACTCACTGTGTAGCCCAAGTCAGCCTTGTTGTGCCAGTACTTCTTCCTCGGCCCTCCAGTGCTGGAATTACAGATGTGAGCTTCCCCAAATTTAAGAACGATAATGATATACATTGTTTCCCTCAGTGTCTCTGTCCCTGGAATTCGTCCACATGAGGAGTGCTCTGCAGGCCGTGGCCCTCTGGGGAAGAAAAGCCCCTCCCCACAGCATCACAGCCATCATGATCACAGACGACCAGCAAACCATAGTGACCGGCAGTCAGGAGGGTCAGCTCTGTCTCTGGAGTCTCTCACCTGAACTGAAGGTGCGTCAAGGCCACAGGTATTAAACCTGCGGTGGTCATTCTGCTTCTCAGCCCTACAGTAATGGTAAATGGCTTGCATGATGGTGGCAAAGGTGTTCACAGGGCAAATCAAGATACTGTGTGAAAAGTGTGAAGAGTGTTACTCTCTACTACCAGCTAAGTATTATCACCCTTTAAGCTGCACCGAGTTTTACTCTTCTCTCGCCTGAATTATATGGGTGAGTAAGTGAATAGACGTTTAAGTATAGTTCTAAAGAAATATGGCCCATTAATATAAACAAAAGGCACTCCTGAAAGCCACTATTAACTAAATGAGTAATATCTTAATTATCTGGATATATCTGACGGGTTAGCATTCTTGCCATTCTTTGAGTCCCTGCTTTGCTGTGACTTTTTTACAGACCACATCAAAGCCTCTACATCCAATTTACTGTTGTCGCCCTCTGATTTCAGAACCTGACCTCACCTAGTATTGGACCCATCGATTAGCAATTAATTGTTTCTGTCCCGAGTCATAAACATTTAACATATCGGAATAGATATTTGCTTAACTCCAGCAGTCTCTAGACCCAATTTGAACAATTAAACTAATGATGTACTTAAAGTATACTGCCCTCATTAAGAAGCCTTTTAAAGATCAAAACTATTTTTAGCCTTTAAAGTCTGTCACTTTTAAACCTAAATTAACAATTAATTGTAATTCTATTTTATAGTGTAATTAATTAACACCTCCTATCCCTGAACCCTTCTGCTATAGGACGGCCAAGAGCTGCACAGCAGACCAGCTCAACTCAATGTTTATGAACACTTTTCAAAGGACTGGGTAGTGGCATAGTGAATGTGCTTCAAAATGGTGCTCATATATATCAGAAATGTATGTTTTCTATTATCGTTTAAACTCAGACTCCTAAGTGGCCTAAAATCTCTTGCTAATCTTTTTCAATCTTTTTATTTTATATTACTTTCTGGCTGAAGTGGCTGCTTAGCAATGCACAACTCATTACAAGCTTAAGAAGTTTGAATTCCTAGCTTCTCATTTCTTCAATATGTTTCTGATATTTGTGCAATATTTGGTCACTGAGCATTCTGACTACGCTCTAACGGTAGCTTGGATGAATTCATACCTGAAGGAGAATGCTTGTGCTGGTGGCCCTTGAGGTTGCAGTATAGGAGAGGCCAGACTTGGCTACTTAGGCCACCCTGTGAGGATCCTAAGTAGGTGGCAGTCAGCAGTGTGGTGTTCCCTTGGAACGTTCTGTCATGTTCCTTTTAGGAGCAAATTGTCTTCTTAGGGTTAGAGCAGGGTTTTTCGCAGGAGGCTAGTTTGCCACCTAAGGGACATTTAGTGGCACACCTCCTCCAGCAAGGCCACACCTCCTAATCCTTCCCAAACAGTTCCCTTCCCTGGGGAATCAAGCATTCAAACATGAGCTTATGAGGACTGTTTCATTCAGACCATCTCAGCAAGGCAATGGTGTTCACTTCAGACATTTGCTCTGTCGTGGACTTCCTCTGGGTGGATAGCATGTCTGTGATTTACCTAGAGCTGCTGTGGCTTCTCATCCATTGGAAAGAGATGGCACTCGAGTGGCTGTGCACCCAAATGTAGTGCCTGGGCACAAGGATGTAGTGTTTTCTGAGTTGGAACCTTAGGAATTTTCCAGGAAAAATGTAAAGCTAGAATTTAGTACATGATCTTAATAAACTGTAAGACTTTTTTTTAACACAACCATTTTAATAAGACAAGAGATCTTTTAAAATAATTCTGATTATGGCAGAAATAAAGGAAGCCATTATATTGGACAGATATGTTTGGTTATCAGCTCATGCGTATGTTTGCATAGTTTAAAGTGGGTATTGATCCATGTGAAGTATAGATATTTTACTATCCACAAGATTTTTTTCAAATTATTTTTGTTCCATTATGTTTATTCTTTATTATTTGTGTGTGTGTGCGCATGCGTGTGTGTGTGCGCATGCGTGTGTGTGTACGTGTGTGTATATGTGTATGTGTGTTTCTATGAGTATACACACATGAGTGCAGGTGCCCATAAAGGTATTTAGGAGCCCCTGAAGCTTGAGTTGCAAGTGGGTCTTAGCCCATGTGGGTGCTGAGAGCCAAATTCAGGCCCCTTTCAAGGACAATTAACTGCTGAACGCTCTCTCAGCCCTGTGTTTTTCTGCTCCATAGTTTTAATTTTCAGAGTCTTTTTTTTTACAAAATAGAAATATACTTTTCATTTCAGACGTGAGATAATAAAAAAATAAGTACTTAGGGCTATACTTTCAAATCACTAGTAGGAAAGCAACACATTGACATTGTAAATGAGTGTTTGGTTTTTTTGTGTGTAGAAAAGTTCATTTTATTATTTTTGAGGAAGGGAGTCAAATTAGGTATTTAAAAAATTCAGTGCTTTATTTTTAAAAGTATTTTAAAATTGGTACCTAAAGTATAATTTGATATCAAGACAAGGCCACATGTACTGAAAGTACTTGAGTAGAAGATACAGGGTTCTTCATCCCTCACCCAATGTCCCCCTGCCATCACTGTGTGTTCTAGTGTGACTTCTGTTGCTATGATAAACAACAGACCTAGAATAACGTGGGGGAGGAAAGTGATTATTTGGTTTATACTTCCAGGTAACAGTTCATTGCTGAAGAAGTCAGAAGGCAGGAACTCAGTCAGAGGCCACAGAGGAACACTGCTCACTGGCTTGTTTCCCATGGCTTGCTACTTGCTTTCTCATATAGCCCAGGCTTAGGGATGTACCTAAGGACAGTACTACCCACAATGGTCTTGGCCCAATTACCTCAATTGCCAATCAGGAAATGCCCTTCAGACTTGCCTACAGGTCAGTCTGATCTATACAAATCTTCAGTTGTGGGTGACAATAGGCCTGTGTCAAACTAACAACAAGTTAACAACTGATGCTAACTCTGACATCATATCACCCTGGAGTGGTATATCGCGCACATCATTGGATTTAGAACTCATGATTATTGACTCCCATGGTTTACATTATAGCTGATTCCTTCTTAGTGCCCCTGGATGTGCATTCTTTGACAGATGTATACTGACATGTTTACAATTTGTCATGTGATACAGAAACATTTTATTGTTCTAGAAATCCTTTGTGTCCCAGAGTCTCCTGCTTTCCCAAACCCGTGATGAGCACCAATGTTTTTACATGCCTAGTTCTGTCTTGTCTTGAGCATCCCAGAGGTGGAGTTATACGAGAGTGGGCTGTCCAGGGTTCTTTCATTCACCCAAGTCATGCACATGCTTTCAACCTGTCTGTGCAACTCAGCTGCTCATTTCTTTGCAGAGTCAACTGACACCTGCTGTTTGCCTGTACCTGTCGTTTATATACGACTGAAGGGCAGCTAAGTTGTGTTCCCATTTTTAATAATTCTGAGTCAAACTGTCTCAGATGTGCGTAGGTTTTAGTGTGAACGGGACTTTTCAGTTTGTGTGAGAGAATACCAATAGATGCCATTCCTGGATTGAGGATGACCTTTAATGTGTGCTCCTCCTGCCTTAGCCTATTAAGTGTTGGAGTGCCAGGGGTTCAATACCACACCCAGCATGAAACCTGGCCTCCACAGGCTGGGTTCATCAGGGAAATTTCTGGGCATGAGAAGCAGCGGCACTGACTTAGATATATTCAAAACTGAAATGTTGAGGAACTGGCCTAGTGTTCATCGAAATTTCATGATGACGCTTAAATGCAAGAAAACTAAACGTTGAGAACAACATGTCCCTTCATCTTCAGGTTTCCTAGACTGTGGATTCTGTGTTACGTATCAGCGTTCTTGAAACTTGTTTATATAAAAAAACTTAGCATATTTAAAAGGTGTGCTATTATTATTGGAACTTTAGAGTTGTTCAAAAACCTAATTTTCAGCATTTTCAGATTTCAGCTAAAGAACTTCTTTTTGGACATTCGGCCTCAGTGACATGCTTGGCAAGAGCGAGAGACTTCTCCAAACAGCCCTATGTTGTGAGTGCTGCTGAGAACGGGTGAGCGACGTCATTTAGCTCCATCTCCATTGCCTTCCTGGCCTTAAAAGCTAAGAATGTGTGAGGGGAGTGGAGGAGAAATGGACCGGGGGTAAAGTGCTTGCTACTCAAATGTGAGTTCCTGTGTATGGATCCCGGGCAGTCATGAACAAAGCTGTAACCCCACAGCTGAGGTGACAGGAGAGCCTGAGGTGTGGTCCAGTCAGTCTAGCGACATTGATGAGCTCCAGGTTCCATGGGAGACCATGAGAGAGCAATCTAGACAAACACCCAGTGTTGACCTCTGGCCTCCAGGGATTTCATGCCAGGTGTGGTACTGAACACCTGAAAGTCCAGCACTTGATAGGGCCACACGTTGAAGGTCACCCTCATCCAGGAATGACATTCAATGCTCTTCTCCCACATAGACTGAAAAAGATGCTACTCCCACACAATAGCATCCACACAAAAACCTGCACACCATTGTCCACCCGCTCTCCATGCACACCCACACACACGTGTGCGCACACAAACACAAAGACATTCACAAGAAAGTGGAGAGGGGTTGAGGAAAATAACCAGTGTGGACCTCTGTCCTCCACACATTAAAAAAAGCATAAAATAAGGCACTGAACTAATCTTAATCTCAATTAAATAATAGGACCAAGTTTTAAAATTAAATTATAATGGTTGTCAGACAATTAGAAAGACAATAAGACCAAATAAAACATAAAAGAAAATAAAGTTGGGAAATACATTTGTAAAAAATTAAGTAAGTACTTCTTTTATGCTGTGCTATTTTGTTTGTGATCTAACAAATAAAGCTTGCCTGAAGATCAGAGTGCAGAGC
>LOJH01006735.1:11219-27805 GCA_001685095.1 Ellobius talpinus | reverse complement strand
AGAGAGAGAGAGAGAGAGAGAGAGAGAGAGAGAGAGAGAGAGAATCAGAGACAGGAGAAGTCCTGTCTGCCTCATCAGAGGAACAGCAGGAGAGAGAGAGCAGATGTGTCTATTATTTAACCCAGGTTCCAGGTAATAGGATCTTGGGCGGGTCACTTTTCTTCCTGCAGGGGCGCTGTGGTGCACCGCCCAGTGTTCTTCCAGGACTCAGGCTTCATTCCTTCCAGTTGGCTGTTGGTAGCGGTAGCATTAGTTGATGGTGCCCTGTCAGGCATTTCTTGAGATTTGTCCACTGCTGAAGGGAGCCACTGATCTCAAGGTCATGCCATCCCAAACCTGTATCCAACAGAAGGATGATACAGGCCCATGAGAACTGGGTCCTCTTGCTGAAGGTAACGCAAGGGGCCTCAGCTGCATCACAATCCACATCTCTCACTCAAATCTCTGCCTCATAGGGTTTTCTGGGCAAACAAACCTATGGCAACTGGTGCCCCGAAGGATCCTGGGAAAAGAGGGTAAAGTGGGTTTTGACATTAGATCATCACTGGCCACCTGGCGATGAGGACTTCAGGCACATAGCGGTGGCATAGCTGTTAAAACTTTTCCAGAGTGTGGCGTAGATGATGTGGTGTCTCTTGCCTGGAATCAGCACCAGGATGCTGAGGCATGAAGACTTCAAGTTGGAGGCCAGCCTGGGCTGCATAGCAAGACTTGGTTTTAGAAGAACAAGTGTGCCAGGCATAGTGGCCCATGCTTTATAACCACGGCACTGGGGAGGCAGAGGCAGGAGGGTCCCTCATCTATATAGTGAGTTAGAGACCAGAGCAGGCTCCATACTTCTATGAGTGTAAAACCCCCTCTCAAAAATAACCAAACCAAACAAAAATTCTAAATAATAAATAACTTTCCAAGGGTTGAAATGAGGTGGTGATCAGGTGTAAAATGGACGTTTGTGTGCTGGGCCTTGGATCCTGTTTCTTCAAGGTGGGGAACCAGGTTCTGAATGCTAATGTACGATATGGAGGTGAACTCTCCATCAGCAGAAGACCCTGGTCCCTGTAACCATGGTTTCCTACAAGCTAAGGGGAAAGGACAGGCTATTTGGAGACACCGGAGGACTACAGGCCTACAAACTAGGAAGGTAGGGGTGGGTGGGGGGAGTACTGTTAAGTAGGAATAAGTCAGGCAAGGTGGGCTTGGGGAGCTCTGAGGAGCTTTCTTGTGTCCCTGCCTCCTGAGCAATCAGGCAGAGCTTGACTTTTCCCAGCTCCTCCCAGGTCAGTGGTACTGACTTTTGGCACCTGAGGCTGACCCAGCTGAGCTTGTCCTTCAGTCCATCGTGTATGGATGATCGATCTCTCTTTCTGCCATCTGCCCACAGCCTGGCAGAGGGCTCAGGATCGCTGTCAGTGGCAAGCAGTGGAGGGGACGGGGTTTGGGACACAGCTCTGTTGACCTGCAAGGACTTTGGGATTGTTTGGGCAGATGCTTAGTGAAGAAACGAAGGCTCTAAGAAGTAACTTTTCCGGGGTCACAAGGCCACTGGCACAGCTGCACCTACATCTGGGTTGAGGGGTTCCAGGTCTGGGCTCCTTCAGCAGAGACAAGGTGCCCGTGTTTGTGACAGCAGAAGGCTTTCTTGTCATTACTGTCACTGCTTGTTTGTCCACCCCAAAATGTAAAGGATTGTTTATGCATTCATCTCCTTCCATGCTAGAGTCTGAACCCAGGGCCTCCCTCATGTGAAGAGCATCACGGGGCTGCTGCCTCGGCAATTTTTACTTTAATTGTTTTGCAATTCAAAATTTAGAGTTCCAAGAAACTAAAAATAAAGTTTAAAGAAAGTAAAACTTACCCTTAAATCCCACCAACTGGAGAGAGTCACTTTTAACAGTTGGGTGAGCAGACTTCCAGACAGCTCTGTGTGTGAGTGCGAGGACTTCTGGTGATGGCACCGCACGCTGTTTCATAACATGCTCTTTTTACTCAAAAATCTGTCCCGGGGATCTTCCCACCTCGGCAAAGGCAGCCCCACCCTTTACATAATGGCTGTCGACTGTCCACCGCAAGTACCAAGGATGGAAGTGCCAAGGATGCATTGAGATGCTTCCAGAATTTTGCTGTTCCTAAAATTATATTGGGAATGCTATACCATCATGGTCGTGGATCCAGATACTGTTTTAAGGCAATTTTAGCAGGCTTGTCATTTATTTGCTATTTGTTTATTTAATTCTATTCAATTATCATTTATTTTTTTGTGTGTGCTTGTATGCACATGAGTGCAGGTGTCCACAGAGGCCAGAGGCACTGGATTCTTCAGGATCTGGAGTTACAGGCAGTTGTGAGTCACTGGACATGGACGCCGGGAATGGAACTCTGATTCTTTGGAAGGGCAGTGAGTGCTTCTAACTGCTGAGTCATCTTTTCAGTCCATAGTTCCAGGGCTTTAAGGGGCAAATCTTACCAATGACTCTATTGCATGAGGCTCCTAGGTTACCCCTAAGGAGGGTGAAGAGTCCTGGACTGACAGACACCAGGCTGGTCATGGAAATGTTTTTCTGAGCACCAGTTAGAGGGTGACAATTCCATAGAAGGCTTTTGCCAAGCACTTTATGTTTGGCTAAGACTGAGGACAGAGCCTAGACCAGTGGTTCTCAGCCTCCCTAATACCACCGCCCTTCACTACAGCTCCTCATGTTATGGTGACCCCCAACCATAAAATTATTTTCTTTGTTACTTCCTGCCTAGCTACTGGCCAATCAGCATTTTATTAAAACAATACAAGTGACAGGGTATAAGACCATTATCCCATAGCTACTGTTATGAATTGCAATGTAAATACTTTCAGAGACAGAGGCTTGTCAAAGGGGTCTTGACCCTTTTGGTTGAGAACCACTGACCTACAACCTTGTGCATGCTAGGCAAGTGCCCTCCCATTGAGTTACCTCTCCAGCCCTGGTCATCACTAACTGAATATTTTCTATACTGGGGAATGAACTTAGGACCTTGCGCATCTAAGCAAGGGTTCTACCAAAGAGCTACACATACCCCTAGGGTTCTTTTTACTTTTACATTTAGAACCAGGGTCTTATTAAATTGTACAAACTGGCCTTGAACTTAATTTACAACAGAGGCAGGACTTAACTTTTGAACTTCCCACCACAACATGTAAATGGGCTTACATGCCCCTGTCAGCAGGCCTGACCAAGTGGATATTTTTGCTGGGTATAAGGCCATAAACCAGACATAATTAGGGGCTGCTAGAAGAAAGACCAGAGAAGACATCAGGTGGCAGGGAAGCTGGCCAGTGAGGTTGCTTGGATTGAGATCTTGGCTAAGGACACTGGGTCCAGCAAGCCACTGGGCCTTTTCTTTTCTTTGCCCCCCCATGTCTCAATTTTCAACAGCAAAGAAAATCAGATTTGAGCTGCACATTTCTGGAGACTTTGGGAACTAAGGAGGATGAGGTTGCTTTGAGCACACACCCTCCTCCGGGGTGAACCTTTGGGTTCTCTCATCTTCCTACAGGCTGGAGGGAAGAGTCAGTGATTGGCTGGAGGGTAACTGTATGCTGTCCCTTGTTGGAGTCCACAGCCTGGTGATAGCATCTATCAGCAAATCCCCCAACCCAGGACACTGCAGAAGCCACAGTCTTCTCCAGTGAAAATCTAGTTTCATCCTCCGTACTGAAGCACTAGATCCTGGTGGGGCAGGCACCTGCTAAACAGCCTCAGTGAATGTAAACTCACATTGCCTCTAACGTTAGTCTTCAGAGTGAGGAAGCTGCTCCTACCGCATCAGTAGCGGCTGGCAATGTGCCAGAAATCCAGACTCTCAGTCCCTAGCGCAGACCTGTGGAACGCCAGGAGCAGGGTGCAGCAGCTCGTTCTGACAAAGGCCTCTAGGTTACACAGCTGACAGACTCCAGAGTGTAAGAGCCTCGAAGGGCACTGACTCTCAGCCCCCAAACAGCTTCTGCACTTGGAGCAGTCATGCCAAAGGCTGCTGGGAAAGAAGAAACGAGGCAGACTACCCAACCCTCTGTCCTTCAGTTTGGCCTGTGAAAACTGACTTTTCCTGACCTTGTTTGTTTTGAGACAGAGTCTGGTTGTATAGCCTTCGTTGGCCTCAAACTTTCAATTTTTCTGGCTTTGTCTTCTAAGTATCTAGTGAGACTACGTGTATGTATGTGCCACCATACCCAGCTAAAGTGAAATCTATTTAGCCCAGGCTGGCCTCAAACTCTAGATTCTCCTGCCTCAGCCTCCTGCATCACCATGAGAGAGAGGTGCATAAAGGCTGGTCTGTGCTTCAGTTTAGGTCAGAAGAACCCACTTTGAGAACCACGGGCCTCATCCCCCTCCAATGAGTTAACAGTGAGCTTGCCAAAGATGAGGTGTGGGCATCTTATTCTGGCAATACAGGGAAGGGGCAGTGGGGATGTTCTCATCCTCCTCTGCATCCAGTCCCCAGAGAAGCGGACACCAAGAGGCTGAGGGGGTGGAGGCAGCTGGTATGAGCCAGGGATGGACGGCTGAGGCACTGCGGGGGCCAGAGAACCCGTCCAGATGGAGAAGCAAACGGAGACCACAATGGCTGGAGCGCAGAGTGGTCCCTGGCACTGGATTCCAGTCAAATATGCCGTCTTGGGTGAGGCAGGTAGATTCTTTGAGCAACAAAGAAAACAAGTTGAGTCGGCGGCAGACAGTCTCCACCGCAATCCAAGCCTCTGCACACGCAGAGATGGTTGGCTTTATTTAAAAAGGAGCCAATGTCTTTCTTTAGCACTAACATAGCAGCGGCCCCTGGCAATCAGACGTCATTTACACAACACTCTTGAAAGTCACACCTGCAAGGCACACAGCATAGACATCACACTCTGGGAGGCACAATCGCCCACATAGAATACATCTCTCTGTGTGAAAGTCTCCTGTAAGAGAAATACCAATCCCCAGGTCTGAAAAGGAATGGACAGTTCTGTCCTGAGAGGAGGGGCTCGGTCTTGGTGATCTAGATTCCTCAGGAAGGTGTGACTCTGGCCGGGACACTGACAGGGCCTTCTCTACCGCTGAGAGATGGTAAAGGATCTGTCCTGTCGCCCACAGGTGGGGGCGAGCCACTGGGAACCTGGCCTGTCATCAGCATCCTGAGGCCCCCCACACAGACCAGTACACAAATAGCTCCAGGCCCACGCCGCTTCCAGTGTGCTGACAAGGGCTGCTTGCTCCTGTTTCTTCTCTTTATTATTTTTAAAGGAACAAAATTTGGAGTAAAAGCTGGGAGTTCTGGAAAACTTTCTCTGGCTCTTGAGGAAACAATGGCCAAATGGAGAGGGGAGAGGGTCATCCCTGAGCTTTCTGTGGACTCTCACAGTGTGCAGGAACCAGGGGCCCCTTCTGCACCAGGTGCAGGGCTGTGGGCTCTTTCCAGCCCCATGGTTCAGGCATGTCCTCAGGCCCAGCTCAACACAGGTGTCGATTTTGGGCTAGCTCACGCTCCTTCAAACAAGGTATAGAAATGCTCCCACACAGGCAAGGTGTGTGTGTGTGTGGTGATGGTGGGGGGCGAGGGACACAGTGAGGCAGGGAGGAAGATAATGTTGAGGTTGACCCCAAAGGAGGGAGCCGATGTGGTGAGGTCCAGGCAGGGCAGGGCAGTCCTGTGGCAGGAAGTCCCCACCCTGCCTCAAGCTCCTCATCCACTAACATTCTTACTGGGGGTGAGGCAGGGGGTGGTGGGGGCACTTGCACCTCCTTCACCTGAGGTTTTCTGCAGGACTTCATCCCCACAGTCCAGCTCTGGCCTTTCTCCCATCCCTGTCTGGTAGATTCTACTGTCTAGGGGGCTGGGCCCCTTGGTGCCACAGAAGACAAGGACAAAGTTCAGGTGCTCAGCAACCCTGCTCCTCCGAGGGCTTGGGCCTCTGAGCCTCGGTGGACAGATGTACTCAGGAGAGAGCGGTGGGGCAGCGAGAGCAGGGACTAAGGGTGGAACCTTGGCACCTCCCCAGGCGACTGACACAGAGGCAGGTGTGGGGAGCCGGCTCCGCAGTTGCCATAGCAACCAGCCTCTTCTTTTTTTCCCTCCCCTCCCCCCCTGCCAGCCTGGAGGCTCCAGGTGGGAGGCATGGTTCGCTGCAGGCGCCACCAGAGTGGGAGGCATGACTGGGCTGCACTCCAGTTGCCTCAGGTACCAAGGGCTCAGGCAGGTGGGAAGACTTGGCCTTATCATCCTGATTCCAGAAATTTCTCTTTGGGTTAGCATCACACATCCGAGGGCTGAGGGCTGAGTGTGAGAGTCCTCACCTTGTCTCTTCAATCCCGTGCTCTCCTGCAGGGTTAGCCGATTTCCAGGTTTCTTGGGCTGGACTCTGTAGCTTTCCCTGCTTAGGCCGCTGTCTACAGAAACACGCTCAGAAAACACGCGGGAGGAGGCCTACAGCCAGGCCCAGCAGGAGCGGGGACAGCAGGGGTACTCGGTGCACTGTGGCCACTGGGAGTGGGGGTGGGGAGGGAGGATGACAGGTAGTTAAGGCAGGAAGCACCAGGCCTGTGGGCGGCCAGCTTGGTGCTCACACACAGGCAGGACTATTTCTGTGTGCCCCGCTAGCTCCAATCTCTTTTCTGCCCCACGACAATCTTGCCTTTCCCTGGTTTCTTTACATATGCATTACCTTCCAAATTATGCTGCTTGCATATTTATGCCGTTACCTCAGATCCACTTGGGACTATCATTTTCAGCGTTTATGTTCATGATCCCAGTCTCTTTGGGTGACAGGCCAGAGCTCCTGACTCAGTCATCTGCAAGTCTCCCTGTCTGGACTTTCCTGGGATAGTGTATGAAATAGGAACCTCTGCCTCTGCCTCACCCAGGCCTGGAATACCCTTCTGCTTCCTCAGAGTTTTGATTCCAAACCCCCAATGGAGATGGGGTGTCTCAGGGCCCTTTGCAGGAGGTATCACAAGTGTTGGCACAGAAGGCCTGGTCCCCTACCTGCACCCGAGCATTGTTGAGACAGCATCCCTTCCAGAGCCACCACGTAGTCAGGACCCAGCCATTGCAGGTATGTGGTTTTCTTCCCAACAGGTACTGCTCGCACTGTGGCATCTTTGAAAAGCAGGTCTTGGCTGTGGTATTTGGAGGAGTCAAACATTTGGAACCCATTCTGGTTGCGGTCATCTCCAAACAGGTCCTAGAAACACGGAAAGCAACCGCTATGTCTGGGCTTACAGACAATCGCGGGGGTCCCAAAGAGCAAGCACTTCAGGGCGCCAAGTCTTTCTGTTGAAACCATCTACTTCACTACTGATGAGCCTCTGTCATGAAAGAAGTCTGGGGAAAGATTTGCATAGAGGTGCCATCCAAAGACAGCCAGAAATGTCACACCAGACTGGTTCTTGAATGCAAAACTGAAGTGTGAGGTTTATAGCACGAAGGCCCCAGAAATGAGAGGGTACAGATGCGGTGACTAAGGGCTTGGCTGGGCCTGCTCAACATTTCTCAATCTTTTTGGCAATCTCAACATTTCTCAATCTTTTTGGCAATGATTTCTCGTCAATCTTACCGGCATCCTTTCCAATGAGCCCAGACAGTCTCACAGATGGGGCTTTTGTTCTGTCACCAGGACTAAGAAAAATAGTGAGGGAGTTGATGATGTCATCACCAAACCCCATCAGGGTCCCAGGGCTGATCCTGCTACTTGCTTCCCTGATAGGAACCCTTGGAGTGAATGAGAGTTGGATAGCCTCAATGAACTAGAGAAAGACGAGACATAATGACAGGAGGTGGTGACCTAGCCCTATAAGCCTAGAACTTAGGAAGCTGAGGCAGAAGGATTGGGAGTTTGAGCACAGCTTGGTATACAAATAACAGTGTGAACAAGGACATCTTGTTCACATATGTATAATGTGTGTCCACTGTTAATTAATAATCAAGGGGAAAGGGGGAATTAGCGTGGAGGGGACTTGTAGAGTCTCCTGAAGCTAGCCACTGTCTCAGAAAACTGTACAACCACATGGTATTCTTCCCTGCTTCAGAGAGCTTGAGGGACCAGCTGGGGGAGTCGCTGGCTTGAAGGAGTTGCTCTTGGGACAGAGTACATATAATTCCAAGTTTTAGGGACAGCCCAGCAGCTCTGCTGGTCTACGGTTCGGGTGGGTCAAAGGAGGGCCAATTCAGCCTAATAAATGGAGCTAGGAGGAAAACCAGTCTGGTGTGGGGACCAGAGAGTCAACAGAAAAAGTGATTCTAAGGGGAAGGTGGGGCTCAGAAGGAGGGGGCTGCAGCCAGTGTTGCCGTGAGGTCAGGGGTCATGGTGCCCTTGACAAGAGCAGTTTCGGGGACCTAGCAAATATTGTCTGGCGTGGGGTTACCCCCAAGAGAGATCAGGAGAGGAACTTATGGCCCCGGCATGGAGATAGCTTTGGAGGAGTTTTGCTCTCAAAGAGAGTGGTGGGGTACTTCCCAGGCAGGTATGGGGCTCTGGGTTTGAACTTCCAGCACCGCACAAGAGTAATAGTGGTAGCAAGGAGCGGGGTTGTAATTATCAGAGATGCGAGGCCACTCACCTGGGCCTTGTCCAGAAGTCCATACACAGTGAAGATGTTGGTGTCTGGATGCACCATGACAGCTTGGGATGGCATCTGTGCCAGGTTGCAGGCTTGGAACTGGCTTACTTCAGCCCGTGCCCCATTGGGGCACAGCAGCTCATAGTCTTGCGACCTGAGGTGAGCAGCCCAGGGTTCAGGATTGTGGTCTGAGGGACAGCATAGGGTGGGAAGAAGGGGGAGAGAGATCCATGAGACCCTTTACCAGAAGGAGGTGGTGCTTTCTGGACAGCTTCCTGGGCGCTGTGTTCAAAGCTGGCCTCAAACTATGATCCTCCTGTCTCAGTTTACAGGATTACGGGGGGGGGGTGCTACAATGCTATGCCTAGATATCTTCATGACCTCCCCTCCCAAGCAAGATGTCCTATCTGTGGGTTATATCCTTGAGCCTGGGCATGGGTGACCTCAAAAGCTAAATTCTCAGACTGCAGAGGGTCTGACTCCACCCATGGGTATAAAGCACAGTTCTAAGGGACTCTGCCTGTGAAGAATCTCACTCTGGAGACCTTGGGGAGAGCCAGGAATCAGCATTTCCAACCAGCATTTGTGATGCTGAAGCAAGCGGTTGATACCCTGCGGAGTCCTGTCCTTTTGTCTTAAGGTGCTCACTTAGCATCCGCCCTCCCCTTTCCAGAAGGAACACCAGGCGGGTTCCTTATAGAGCTAAAAATAAAAAAGCACCCTGGGAGGTGTGTCATGGTAGCCAAATCTCCCACAGCCCTCTCCAGCACACTGCCAGGCTTATGGGGACTAGGTAGACTGTCAGGCTCATACAGAGAGGCCAGCTTCCTGCCCGGAAGGTGGGGCCTGTGGTTCTGAGTGGGAGGTGGGCAAGGAAGCAGGCTGTGGCATCAGGAAAGGCTCTCTCCAGCGTGGTTGGGGCAGAGTCTTGTTAACCTTAGTGGCCTCTGGGGACTGTGGATAGAGTTTGTTTTTGTTTGTTTTGTTTTTCAAAACAAAGTTTCTCTGTGTAGCCCTGGCTGTCCTGGAAATCGCTCTGTAGATCAGGTTGGCCTCGAACTCACAGAGATCCGCCTGCCTCTGCCTCCTGAGGGCTGAGATTAAATGCCCAGCTAGAATGTGCATTTTGAAATACACGTTTTTCCTACGTGTCTTTTTTGCCTCCTGGGCCATAGCCGCACTCCTTGGGCTGTGTCTGGGAAGACAGAGGAAGGGGGAAGATGTCAAAGCCTGTGGCACAGCAGGGTAGGCAGAAAGGGCTCAGACCCCAGCCATTAACGTAGAAGTGGCTTCTCCCCCAGAGTAGGTGGATGATGGGAGGTGAGAGACACTGGACTCAGAATCTCAGATGCACCTTTTGGGGTCCTAGGACTGAGTGTCTGGGCCCTTCTGCCCCAGTGGAGTCTGGGAAGGTGACTCCAGGAGACACAATTGTTTGTGCGATGAAACTGGCTGGGCCATATCTTAGTGCAACTTGAGTGGACTTCCCTGGACAGGGCGCTGACCTGCTCATGACCAGTGGCTAGAGGAAAGGTCTTGCAGCCCCCATCCACAGGCTTCAGTGCCCCATAAATACCTGCAGAGGGGCTGAGATGTAGTTACCACCTAGCAGTGGGATATGAACTTCAATTCTGGACCAAAGGAAGGCATCCCTAGCATCTGCGCTTACGCTGGGGCCTCTGAGTTCCCTCAGGGAGAGCCTTCCAGGCTCCATCTCTCCTGGATGTTGCTCGGTCTCCAAA
Source organism: Ellobius talpinus (assembly GCA_001685095.1). Classification (NCBI taxonomy): domain Eukaryota; kingdom Metazoa; phylum Chordata; class Mammalia; order Rodentia; family Cricetidae; genus Ellobius; species Ellobius talpinus. Next base: position 17,496 of record LOJH01006735.1, on the reverse strand, counting down.
CCCAGCAACGTCCTGTGCCTGGTTTGCTCTGGACCAGGAACAGCCCTCTCTCACCTGACCTTGCTCTAGCCCAAGCCTCTTCACGTACCGTTTGTATTCTCAAAGACCGTTGTGTGCTTGATGAAGGCCACATCCCCCGCTTGCTCTGCAAGGCACCTGTCACACAGGAGAGCAGGGCAGATGTCAGAAGGACAATCCTGCCTGGGGGGAGCCAAGCCAGAAGACTCCCCCTGCCCCACAGCTACCACCAAGTACCTGAAGGCCCCGCTGTAGCCGTAGTATCTCTCTTGGCTGCTACCCACACACTTGTTAAGGCCCTTCTCATCTCCCACGCAGAGTGCACACAGCGAGGAAGGGTAGTTCCTGGGGTTGTTCACAGGTACACAGCTGCCATTGAAGAACTCGCTCACCGCTGGGGCAGAGTGGGAGGGATGTGGTGAGCTCCCCCCTTCCACCACCACCCCCCAGCAGCATAAAGACAGCCAGGGAGGAGAAAGGCAGGCTGCAGCCCTTCCCCCATCTCATTGGCCTTGGCTTGAACTTCTTCAGGGATGAGGAGGTCACTGTCGGGAGAGGGAACTGTCAATCCTAGTGCCTTCTGTGTGCTTTGATGTAAGAAAACTGTTTATTTCCTTTGAGTTACCAGACAGGAGAGAGGTGTGTGCCTAGTCAGCTCAACAACCTCACTGGCTTTGCACTGTGAGAATATGGGAAGAGATTTACATGAGACAAATATTTCTTATTCTGTTGCCACCTTAGCACTTAGAACATTGAGACACAAAAGTGCACACCCTACCCCTTTCTAACAAGGTCCCCAAATGCTAGGGGCTGCTAGATGTGGGGACAACCCAGGACTGAGTGTCTGGAACACTCAGACATGCCATGAAGCTGTGTGTGTGTGTGTGTCGGGTGGAAGGTTCTCCCAAGACCATGCCAAGAACAAGACCTGACCCTCAAAGCTGACCATCTTTCCGTCAGATCCCAGAGAGCTTCCGGATCTGTGCTCCTCAGAGGGAGGTACCTGTGAGGACATCACAGTCCTTGGGCCGGATGAAGCCCCGCTGGATGAGGGAGCCTATGGGCACATCCCAGCCGGCAGGACTGCCCAAGCCTGGGTGGCAGGAACGTTTGCCGCGAAGCTCATCCAAGGTGAAGGAGTAGGAGCTGTCCCGCCTCACCACAGCCACCACAAAGTAGGAATTGCTCCTGTCCTCCTCTGCAGGGAGATGGACATCTTGAAAGGTGCCCCTTAGAAGAGCTGTGACCCATGCCTAACAGCCCCCTCCTGCTTCTCTGTCTCAGCTTGTGGGTATCTTATAGGCTTGGGGGGGTCCCAGGCTGATGTCCCAGGACCTTTAGAGAGCACCTGGTGTCTCCACTCTTCACCTGGCTGAAGAACCCCAGGAGCCCCCGCCCATGGTCTTTCTCACACCCAGGTGGTATTTTTCTCACTTTTTGGGAGAAAAGCAGGCACAGCTAAGGCCTGTAGACACATTCTCTAAGCCAAGCAATAGGAACCAAATATCCCAAGGTCAGTCCTTAAGACAACAAAGAACCAAGACAACAAAGCCCAAACCACCAAGAAGGAGTGACTAAGCCAAGAGGCAGAGGGCTCCACATAAGGTCAGGGAGAGGCCAAGTACACCTTTGCACACTGTGGCCTGTGTGTATGGCCTGGGCTGGCTGGTAAGGAGGGCTTTCGTGGTTGTTAATGGGGAAATTGAAAATCAGAAGCATATGCAACAGACTCTGGCTGGGTTCCGCAAAGGCTACTTGACCCTGCTCAGAATGTTTTCAGATCCGTGTTCGAGATAACTGAGGCCTGGGCTAGGAGGGGCCTGCTTCACCACAGAAGGCTGGCAGAAGGCCCAGAGATGAGGTACTGAGAGGAAGCTGGAGGTTCTCGAAATGATTTTGGGAAAAGGTTCTAGAGTTATAAAGAACGAGCCACAAGGCGGGGCAGGTACACTCACGGGCATACTGTTCTCCAGCCGCCGGGACCAGGCCATACGCCTTGCCTGCTGTGTAGATGTCCTCACCTTCCAGGGTCACAGCATCAATATGGCCAGCCTGCCGAAAACAGAGAGGGGCTCTGGATGGCAGGAATCCTTGGAAATGGCAGGGCTTTTCCCTCTTGGGGGAAGGAGGGTTTTGTGAGCTCTGCCTCTCTTCCTTTGGGAGTCCCCTGGTCGGGAGAATCCCCCATCTCTTCCTCCCTGTCCCTTCCTGCACTCATGAAGAGGCCAGGCCCAGAGGCTGCTGGGCGGATGAAGGGCTAAGAGCAGCCGATACAGGTGGAGGGCACTCCAGTTCCTGGTGACATTGGTTTTTCAGAGTACAGATGCTGAGACTCCTGCATCCCTACTCTGCCTAGCACTACTGCTTGGTCCCCGGGGAATGCCTTCTTCCAGAGGCCTGAGGTCTCTCAACATTCTTCAATAGGTGGCACACTACATGGACAAAATGTACCTACAATGGCAGAATGGCCCAGAGAACCCAGGGGAAAGCGAAATTCACAAGGGAGAGACTTCCTCAGACCAAATGCCTTTTCCCAGCCAACTGGGATGGGAGACAAAGACCATGCCAGGGGCTACAGCTGCCTCCTCCCCGCCCACTTCACCTGGATATGTTCCATGCAGTGCTCGGGGGACTCAGCCGACACACACTGGATCTCTGGCTTGAGTCTCCGCCGGCTGAAGGCCACAGCCATATCTCCACACTTCTGGATCTCGGGTGTGGACAGCACGCACCAGCGCAGGTAGTGGGGCAGCCCTGTGTAGGGTACACATGGGGGCGGTTACCTCAACAGGAAGCCTTTCAAATCAGAACTCAGAGAAATTCCGGGTCTCTTTCTTATTAGCCGCGTGGCCAGGATATGCTATTTAGCCACTTTCTCATAGGCAAAGCTGTGTGATGCTTGGGGCAGACTGGCTGCTGTGTATTGAACTCAGTCTGGCTTACTATTTCCTTGGCCATAGGCGGGAGACCTACAGGGATGAGGGCTGGAGGCAGGGAGCCCACTTATAGGCTGCTGCATTAATCGGGACAACAGCTGATGCCTGAGCCTATACAGTGAGGAGAGAGGAACAGGAAGGTCGGGAATGACAGCAGACAGGATTCAGTAGTTCCAAATCAGGCTCTGATGACCTCAGTCCCAGAACCGGGAGGGTCTTCCAGGATCCCACAGGTCATATGACCATAGGACTGCTTCCTCCCCAGACCTCTAAGCAGCAGAGAAGTAGGAGTGAACGGTTTCTACAGGGACCACAGGCCACAGTTTGCTGCCTGGGTAGGTGGCCGGCCCTGGCGGCCTCAAAGCGAATCCTGCCATGTTGCATTTAGGCAGAGATGTGGCCAGCAAGGGCAGGGACAGGGACTCACGGTTGGGGTCGCAGAGCAGGCCCTTCATGGCTTGCAGGTATTCCTGGCCCAGCCAGGCCTCATAGTTCTGGGTGGCGATGGGCACAAGCTCCAAGGTGGAGTCTTTGAACAGCAAGTTCTTCTGGCCATAGGCCTCGGAGCTGAACATCTGGAAGCTGCTGGCCTCATGGTTGAACAGAATCTGCGTGTCAAAGGGAGAAGCAGGGCAGCTAGGGGATTGCAGCCTACATCCCTCCCACCCAAGTCCAGTCACCCGAACTTCCTTCCTGCGACCTCAGGCCAGGTGCCCACTCTGCTGGTTCTCCACATTGCCGCCCCTGGTACTCTGTTCTCTATAACCCTCCAGTTCTGCCTCATCAAAGCCCACCATTTGAACACAGGGCTCGTGGCCCAGGTTTACATGGTTAGGAGCACAAGTAATGACCAGGTGGGTGACTGCAAAGCTCCGTTTGCCACTTAAGCAATGGCACAGTAGCCACCTTATTTGCCCACAGGTCGTGGTTTTGACCTTCAGAGGCACAGGTTGGAAGAGCTTCCACTGAGGGGTTCTGAGACTCTGAGGAGTGCCCAGCTCTGGGTAACCCCCATCCCTGCCACCTTGTGAAGTGCCTTTCACACTGCCCTGTCTGCTGGCCCCATCAGGTCTATCCCGGGTAGAGTCCTTCCAGATCTTAGCCCCAAGCGCCCCCGCCAAGGGCCCAGTGCTACCTGGGGGCTCCCAGGGCACGACATTCCTCCTCACCTGGCCTTCATTGAGCATCTGGAATATGAGGCCCCCGTGCATGTCATTCCTGACCACCACAGCATGTGCAGGCACTCGGGCCAGGTTGCATTGTCTCCACTCAGTGACATCGGCCCGGCTGCCATCCCTGCAGAGTAGCTGGAAGTCCTGGGACATCAGCGCCCTGCCCCAGGACGGCAGGGTTTTCCCTGGAAGGTGGGAACTGGGGAGTCAGCTCCTGTGCTCACAGAGGATGGGGAGGGCAGTGGGGGATGGGAGAGGGGTCTGGAGGAGGCTGCACAGTTTGGTGGTGGGAACCTAGCGCTCGCGATGAACGTTCTTCAGCCGTACACAACGCCTTGGATGTACTCTTTCTAGCTCATAATTTCTGTTAGGATAAATGTGAGGTAGCTTGCCATAGTACAGCATGCACTAACATGGCTACTTACAAATGATAAGAGAAGTAAAAAACCAGAGGTGCTTAGGGTGAGAGAGCTAAATGTAGCAAAGTGGGCAGGGGTGAGGGCAGGGGGAAGGGGCAGAGGACAGAATACACGGTGAATCACCTGTCAGAATCTCCTCAGAGCTGTGGCCCTGAGGGAGAAGGGTAATCCTCCAGGCTTTGCCCAAAGCGCCAAATGTTTCTATGTTGGTTTACTTCCCCTTAAGGTCTTTTTTCCTAATTCACTTTCTGTGTCTTCTCCTGACCCTTGACCATCACTACGCACACAGCTGCCTTTCCCCATAGCTCAGTATTTCCCACACTATTTCATAAAGTCCATGCTTCTTTTTTGCAGATCTATTTATATTTTTGTTTGCATCTATATGAGTGTGGACAGTTGCCTGTGGAGGCCTAAAGAGGATCAGATTCACTGGGGTTACAGTACTTGTGAGCTGACTGATGTCTGTGCTGGGACCTGAACTCAGCTGGAAGAGCAGCAAGGGCTTAATGGCTGAGCCATCTCTGTTCCCAATTTCACACCTTTCTTTTTCTTTTTTTCTTTTCTTTTCTTTTTTTTTTGAGACAGGGCTTCTCTGTGTAGCTTTGGAGCCTGTCCTGGAACCCCCCCNGTAGACCAGGCTGGCCTCAAACTCACAAAGATCCACCTGCCTTTGCTTCCCAAGTGCTGGGATTAAAGGGGTGCACCACTACCACCTGGCTTCACACATTTCTTAACAGAAAAACAGTACTTATCTGAGATTGGCAATCAATACCAAACAGGAGTATTATGAAGAGTCATATTAAGGACTAGAACCAACCACAGTGGGTCCTACCTAATGATCCTCCTATGACCGCTAAACCCGGGTTCTCAACCTTCCTAGCGCCACCACCCTTTAGTGCAGTTCCTCATGCTGTGGTGACCTCCCTTCCCCCCAACAACCATAAAATCACTTTCGGTGGTACTTCCTAACTGCAATTTTGCTACTGTTATGAATCGTAAGATAAGTCTCTGATATTTCTGGTGGTCTTAGTTTACCCATTAAAAAGGGCCTTTCCACCCCTGAAGGGGTGGCAACTCAAAAGAGCCAATGCTCTAAACTCAAACAAGGGGACTCTGTCAGGAAGTGAGAAGGCAAAGGTAACCTGTGGGGTCATGTGCACTCTCTCACAGCTAGAAAAACCCAACCACTCAAGCTGGGGGCACACCCAGCAAGGCCTTTCCACACGCACACGGGCACTTACAGAACCCTCACCACCACACAGGCACATCTCTCCCCATCCTAGCCTCTCTCCACTTAAAGCTGCAGAAAACCTTTCAGAATCATTTGTCAAAGAGACAAGCATGCCTTTTAGGCCTTGATTCGCCCTTCTTGCTTCTCAGCTTCAGGGATGAAATCCTATTAACCCACTGCTCTAGGCAATGTCAATTCTTCTGTTTTGCTCTTATCATTTACATAGGGGTCTTTCTTTCCTTCCTTCCTTCCTTCCTTGCTCCCTTCCTTCTGTCCTTCCTTCCTTCCTTCCTTGCTCCCTTCCTTCTATCCTTCCTTCCTTCCTTCCTTGCTCCCTTCCTTCCTTCTTCCTTCCTTCCTTCCTTCCTTCCTTGCTCCCTTCCTTCTGTCCTTCCTTCCTTCTTCCTTCCTTCCTTCCTTCCTTCCTTTCTTGCTCCCTTCCTTCTGTCCTTCCTTCCTTCCTTCCTTCCTTCCTTCCTTCCTTCCTTCTTCCTTCCTTCC
>LOJH01006734.1:10459-32021 GCA_001685095.1 Ellobius talpinus | reverse complement strand
GCAATGGATGAGTGTTCCCCTTACTCCACATCCTCTCCAGCATAGGCTATCATACAACATGTAGGTTTCAGAAAGCAGGGAGCTGTTTTTGTTATTGTTGTTGCTTGTTTTTAGTCACTTTATAAACTATATTTACTTAAGTAATAAAATTAGAGATATTTAAGAACTATATTAACTCTTGGAAATAAAATACAAAGCAAAGCTCTGACGATTATTTTAAGAGAAAACTGTGCAATGAATAAAACCCTTTCCATAATAGATCTTAATAGACTTTCAGCACTAATATTTTTTTTAACTTAACCTCATGTTTTAAGTTAACTTCTCATTTGGGAGTGATCCTCTGAAACTGGACTAAGTATTTTAAACTCATTTCTTTCTCAAAATAAGCAGATTGCCTCTATAAAACTTGAGTAATTCTCAACCAAACAGGTGATTTTGTGACCATTCTCTATTTTGTTTTTGCACACTCCCATATCAGTTTATTATGACGATATATTGTGTGTATATCCAAATGGTTGCATTATCGTGGCATCCATGAAAAGTCTTCGCCTCATTAGTAAGCACAGTTATTCGAAAAGCAGTCCCTTTCCCTCATCTCTGTCTCCATGGACTCTCTGCATATTTCTTCACTGTTTATTTTCAGTTGATGTGTGTGTATGTCTGTATATGTCTCTCTGTGTGTATGTTTGAGTGTGTGTATGTCTCTGTGTGTATGTCTGTGTATATGTATATCTGTGTGTGTATGTCTATGTGTATAATGTCTGTGTGTGTAAGTCGTGTGTGTGTGTTAATGTTGCCTAATAATTAAAAGATATGGAGAAGTCCCCATTAACAATCCACAGACCATTTTTTGAGTATATTTCTGAATATGGCAGCAGCAAATGATGTGATTAATTCAATTCTTTAAAACATATCAGATATTCACAGAAAGGATAAAAAATGTTTCTGCCTGGGCATGGCAGCACGTGTCTATAATCTCAGGAGTTGGGAAGTGGAGGCAAGAGAACCTCAAATTCAGAGCCATGCTGGAATACCAAGAGTCCATACCAAAAGAAATAAGGCTTGTTTCTGAAAAGTACTATAAGATAACAGTTATCACAGCATATTTTACACAACAGATGAGTCAGTAAGCAGGATATATATATCCACCATATATATTTCTAGTTCTCTGAGGGATATGTAGTTTCATGGCCTAGAGGTACTGGTTAATTCCAACCCTGTTTGGAAGTATAAGAAAAGATTAAACCAAAAAATATAATTTACCTGTAAATTCTACCCTGAGTTACACTTTAATCTGCTCTGGGCTCCTCTCCTCACACCACCATATGCAGTGTAGGCATATTACTGTGAATAATTTATATAGATGAGGCCATGAAAGACCAGAGTATAAATGACAACTGACAATCACACAGTCACAAAGCCACAAAGCAGATTCCAGTAACCGAGATGCAGAAATGGCAATGTTCTCACTACAAAAAATTCCCCTCCACATTTATATAACAATAAGCTAACAAGGCATGGAAAGATCCAGAAGCTGTAATTGTGGCTGCTTTATTTCCAACCCCTTTCCGACTATCAACATTTTTCAGCCACTCTCTGAAGACGTGTGCTTGATGAGACTGTTTTTGTTAGAGGTGTTTTGAGAGGAAATCATGAAGAGTTTCATCTTTTATGCTCAGGACCATGCGTATCTAAGTATCCATGCATATGCACAGCAGTCAGAAAGACAGACAGACACACACACACACAGGAGTCTGGATATCATAATGTGCGGGACTAGCGCATAAACACCATCTCATAAGAATTTCCTGAAATAAATGTTGACTGAACAAGAACAAATGCAGTTATTATGCTGCAAACAGTCTAAAGAACTCATAGATTTTTACTAAATGCCAGAAGTCTGTCATTTGCTTTTATTTTCTCCTAAAAGTGTAAGTGATAGAAGAAACTGGAATTTAGAAACCCTATCTGCGAGCCCCTGTGGCTTGCCCCTTACAGATGTGTTCACATGTCTGTCAACAAAGGCAAAGCAAAAGCTGCCAGCTTTACTCTTCCAAAATTTCAACACACATCAGACGCCTATGGAGCTGAGAAATGTGAACTGGCCTGTAGAACTGTTCCCTTAGATCTTCCTTTGTTTCGGAAAAAAAGGAAATTGAATAATGTCACATGACAGCATAAGTAGCATCCATTAGGATTAAAGAGAGGAATTCATTACAAATATTAGATCCTGTCTACTGTGGAGAAAACTCATGGAACAAATTTGACCATACTTCTCTTTGTAAAAATGCACATCTGCTTAATTTTATTAATATATAGTAAATATAATTTTCTTACACATGTTGAACTCATATGTGTAGAAGATGAAGGAGAATTTGTCTATATTTTTAAGACTGTGGATATTTCTGGCACAACGTACATGCTAAATAAACAAAGTTATGAAGCAATTTATTTGGGTTCAAAAATGCAATTCTATTTCATTTGGAAAGAAATCTACTGCAAAAGTTTCCTCACAAATGGCTGAACAGTGGTGAAAAGACCTGAGTAAACACTCAGGAGTGGAAGGGTGAGCTCACATAGAGGACGAACTGTAAGCCTTTCACTGATGGTGACTTGATCCAGCACAGCTGTATTGGCATTCAAGGGTCCTGTTTTTATCCAAACTGTCTAACACTCTCTGGAACCAACCCAAACAGTAGCCGAGAACAGGCCCGCAAAGCCTGGTGCTGCTGATGCACATCCTTCAGGAGGCCCCAAGGAGAAAGCTAGCTGTGTGGCTTCCTCCAGACACTAAAGGAATCCTCCATTTATACACTTCGCAGCCCTGCAAAGCCTGGTGCTGCTGATGACATCCAGCAAGAGGCCCCAAGAGGAAAGCTGTGTGGATTCCTCCAAATGCCAAAAGTCTCTGTGTTCCATTTGCCACCATAAATGCTGGGGACACCCTAAGAAGCCCTATGGAGAACCTACATCTGTTACTTGTTAACTGGACATAGCACAAACCCACCCTCTAGATAGTTGTCCTTATACCCACAGATTAGGACAGCTTACAGCCCTCGCTGAAGAAGCTTCTTTCTTCAGTGAGTAGAGGTTAATACAAAGACCCACAGCTGGTCAGAGAAAGGTTGTCTTTACAGTGCTTAAATCTAAAAGAGACTTCTGTGTCAGACTCCCTCTGCCCAGAATACTGCAGACGAGGGAAATGTGCAGGTTCTCGTGGTTAAAAGACAGGGAACAGTGCTGTGGAGTTGTGTCTTCTGGAACCTACAACAGCTGTGGATGACTGCAGGAGGCCTGCAAAAGACAGAGCCAGGCAACATCCAGCACAGATATGGGAGAGGCTCATGACAGCCCGCCTCTAGCTGACAGCTATTGGCAATTGAAGGCAGCTGATGGAGGGAGGGTCAGTTTTCTGCAGGGGTGTTATCCCTAGATGGCTACCCACACAAACACAGGGAACACTATAGTGAGTTAATAAACAAACAAACAGCAAAATTCAGAAGATGACCTGAAGTTGGGAGAGGAACAGAGAGGAGGAATTGGAAGAAAATGGAGCAATGAATAAATGATGATAAAGAGTGAATTTTAGAATTTTTTTAGAAAGAGAGGATACATTTTCAAACAGATTTCTCATTCTAGATTATAAATTAGAGTCAATCTATTACCTTTTTATTAGCTTACAAATGACACAGAGTTCTTTCCAAGTAAGTGGTCTGAATGGTTTTTCCTGACGAGAAAACACCAAGAATGAAGTGAAGGATGAGAAGATGGGGAACAAAGTAACGTTTTTCTTTGTTGGAAACACTCCAGATTGTCTCTATAAATATTGTTCTTGCCACTCCCTGGTATGAAGAACATAGTTCCTTCTGTGTGCTGAACAATATGTTAGTTACTTACAGATTCTTGACAAAGGATGTTCTATTTTTTTTCAGTGGAAATAATTTTATTTCGTCAAACTAAAACACACTCACAAGGAGGGAAACTGAACACTGGGGAGGGAACTGAAGTTACCAGCCCTTACTGAGGGGATTCACAGTTCCAGGAATGTTCCTGACATGTATTTTGTGGTTTGGGGAATATCACTTAGTCCTGTCCTTCTAAGCCACAGTCCTTTATTTTTAATGGGGAGAAATAATGGGAGTCTTGTACAGGATCATCCTGTACCCATCGGCAGCAGTTGTGATTAGCAGGGAAAGACTGGACATGAAAGTGCACTGGAAACTGTCAAGTACTTTCCAAACATCAAGTACAGAAAAAAATATTGAATTGGAGGCACCATCAACTATAGTAACTTCCAAATAGCAGAGAGGCACTGAACATCAATCTATAATTGCAGCAAATAAAGACTAAACAAAAAGGGCAAAGTAGAGAAAAAAGTTACTTTTAGAAATGTACCTGACATTACATAAACATTATTTAAAAATATAAAAGAAGAATAACACATACATTTTGAACACACTGTACTCTCCTCTTTATTTGGAGAACACTTTTTCACCTTTTCGTCTATCAAAATGATCTCTCTCCTCTCTCTCTCTCTCTCTCTCTCTCTCTCTCTCTCTCTCTCAGATAGTTTATTCTAGAATCAAATTTGAGTAACTATGACCTGGAAAAACACAGTCTTCCTCAAAGGATAAAGAAAACCAGACATCACTTCAAAAACTCCGCTTTGATTAAAACATCAGGACTTTTCATGCCTGGTCTATGAAATCAGATGATAAACTTGGTTGCGCCATCTGAGAGCACATTCCCCGGGATGGCGACAGTGGTGGGTGAAGGCCATCTTCAACGCCACTGATATTCACATACCCCAAGTTACCGAATATTTCTGTCACTTTCTATATTTATTAAATAATTTTATAATGAGATTTAAATATATTGTTCATAATAGTTAACAACCCAATGAAATATTTCTAAGTGATAAAATAGCAAACTTGTTTTTAATGAAGTAACACATGAAGAAGATGTTATAATCTTCATTTCATCATGTTCTTTGTTATGGCTTCTTACCCTAAATCCCTACCTTATTCAAAATTAGTATTAATGTTTAAAAGATCCAAGTGTTTTCAATATATATATTCAATATATAGTTAAATATATATTCAATTAATTCAATATATATTCAGTATAATATGGGTTAAAAATATAGTTTTTAAATAAAACTAAATCTATTTACTGTAGCAATAGATACACCAATAGCTCTTCTTATTAAAATTATAAAGATGATATCAATTTCTAAAACAACATTCATATTTTATACCTTAAGGAATGATGTTTTTATTAAATTGACATTGTCTCATAGTATAATTAGCCAAGTTCTGGAAATTAATTGAACAGTGTTTAAGTTTTCTTGCTAATAAAAACAGAGGACAATACTGTAGTGTCTCCGCCCAGAGTCTCACTTATAACTATTCAAATATTAGTAAGATAATAACTGTATAAATGGGGGAACATAGAATCAGCTCAATTCTTTAAAAATGTTATTTTGGTTATTTAAAGTACATGCTTCCTTTATCTGCTATCTTCACTCTACTAGGCAAAATGTATTTCTGATTATCTTCATTTTAGGTAAAGAAATCATGTCACATGTACCTTATCTGGGCTTTATTTAGCCTTCCTTGCCCACCTCAGTGTCCGAACTAGCATCCTTTAGTAGCAGATAAAAATCTTTTCAAATCTATTAAGTAGTAGAGCACTAACTCCCACCACCTCAAAGGCTCCAAATGGCACTAGACAGCACTGAGGCTAACAGGAAAGCTTCTCCCATCCTGCTGCACCTACTTCCCTGAAGGACCCACCAATGTACTTTAAACTTGCCTTGATTTATGACATTTTTGTTATGCAAAACTATGAAAATTCAAGAAACTGCTTCCATGCTGGAATAAATGAGCATTTCCAAGCACACAGGAAGAAAGAAATGTATAGAGATCATATATATACCCATCACCTGATGCTAATTAATTAATTAATTGTTGCATCTGCTATTTCACATGTCAACCATTTTATCAAAAATTTAAAATAGATGAAGTCTCTAATTCAATTTATATTTTGGGTATGTTTCAAGAGTAAATTAACAGAGTATTTTAATGCACACCCTCTAGCAACTTTGGCATGCATACCATTAATTCCAGTGAAATACTAGTGTACATTTTCCCCGTGTGTATACATGTTAGTGAGTATGTGAGATGCCTGTGTGTACATGTGCATGTGAAGGCCGAAGACAAACTTTGAGTATTTGTCCTCAGGAGGCATAGCTGTATTATCTCTCACTGGGACATGGGGCACACTGAGTTGGCTATGCTGGATAGCCAACTAGGCTCGGGGGCCTTTTTGTTTCTCTGCCTCCTAGCACAATAATTATAAGTGTGTTCTACCATGTATGGCTTTTTACAGGGTTCCTGGGAGTTGAACTCAGGTCTTCATGCTTGCCTGGCAAGTACTATACTAACCGAGCTATCTCCTTAGCCTTTAGGGTATTGTTTAAGTGTGAAGTTTACATAGAATAGAATAAGAAATCTTGAAGGAACAGGCTAGCTGTTGTTTCATATCACAGTTCAGCTACGCTTCCATAGAGAAGGCTCCCTTGCCTTCTCTGATTCTATCAAAGGAACTCTCCACTACCTTATTAATCTTACTTTGGTATCATTTATCAGAGGACAAGTATATTTATCTATATAACTGTTGGTCTCAAGAAAGTAATCATAACAAGCGTAGAAAATATTTTCCCAGCATGCAACTCAATGTTTGCAAAGGTGATAGTCAGCAAAAGATTTTTTCAATGAATAAATGATTGTCCAATGAAAGAAAGATTTTCATATTTAGCTCACCTACAACTTTTACTGAATGTAGACTCTGCAATGAACACGTCCTACAGGTGAGTAAGCAAGATAAAAATCTGTCTGTCCTCAGGAGGGCTACATTATCCTGGGGAAAGAAACAATTCCTAAAACACACTCTGTCAGGGAAAACTCGAACCAGGGCAACGTGGCAGGGAAGATCAGGGTGTCATTTTAAACACCTGCTAATACCCACCAGCCCCTGGGTTGAATGCTTTGGAGTAAAATGAAGGCGGGAATGAGTTATAAGAATGCCCCTGCATCAGCTGCTGAACATTTGAGATAGACCAAACTAAGGACGAAAGCACCAAGGAAGCGTCCTGCCTTTTAACCTGCGGGAATAAATGCCTGAGAACCTGGCATGGCCGGGTGGGCATAAGCCCAGTGAGGTCAAGGTGAGAGCGCAGATGCCTGGAGCAAGATCTCAGACAGCACTTGAGGCTGTGGTCAAGTTTCAGTGTTCACACACACTACCCAAGTAGAGTGAGAAGGGTGAGGTCTCTTATTCTAAAATAAGTGTTCCGGATGTTATTTAGAGAAGACTGTCGGCCCCTGACTCCTAATTAAGAGTGGAATTTGTGGAGCTCGGGATTTGATTTTTGTTTGTTTATTTAGCACTTCTAGGGAAAGTACCCAGAGCCTTGCAAAGGTCAGGAAAATGTGATGCCACTAGGCCATTACTCACCCCATACTATGAACTGTGGAATTTGGGAGTATTCAAGGAAGGCTGGGGACCTGATAAACAACATAGAGGTTTTGAGAGGGGCCATTGGTGTGTTATTCTGTGAAAGATCTGGTGGGAATTCCCAAGAGGCCACAGGTGTCACCCCAGTGCTCCCGATTAAAAACAAAATTCTCACACTTCAAGATCGTGACATAAAGTTCTGAGGATGTTAACTGTCCATAAACTATCTTCTGTACATATAACACTTTTTCTTTTCTTTTTCAATAGCTTTCTATTTAAGGAACTGAAGCACAAATTCTAATTGGTTTTAATGATACAAACCCAGAGTCAGATATCGGGGTAAATGCTGAAAGATCAGAGAGACAAAGGAGCAAGCTACAGCCACCTTGCCAACTTCTCAGCCGAAACGGGGCCAAGCTCCTGTCTCTGCCCTGCCTTATCACTTACGCTCTCTGTCCAGCCATATCATTTCCTGTTTCCTTCTCCCAGGTGCTGGGATTTAAGGTGTGTGGCACCAGTACCTGGCCTCTATGGTTAACTAGTTGTTAGCTCCACCCTCTGATAGGCAGCCAGGCAAGTTTTACTTGTTAGAGCACAAACAAAACATCACCACAAGGAACATGGCAAAATGCAGCAGAAATGAAACACTAGTTAGTAACCAGGAGACACAGTGGTTTATCTCAGTGTTGACAAAGCCAGTTGTATGAATCTGGGCAAATTATTCAACCCATGGGCCTCAGCTTTCAAATCCTGAACACGAGAAGTTCAGATCTGAATACACTAATGACTTTTGTTCTATTCCTTATTTAGGTCACTTCTATAGGCTTAAGTTCTTCCCATGGAGGGTTGAGATAGAAATTTTAAGTTAAAAAGGCTGGAAAGTGTGTGTGTGTGTGTGTGTGTGTGTGTGTGTGTGTGTGTATCTGTTGTAGTTATTCACTCCAAAGATAAAGCGGAAAAGCAACTCTGTAATCAGATTGCTAGTGGCTCTTTACCCAAGAACACCTATGCAGCTAAAGACACATGTGGTAGAAAGGACCGCAAATAGACAAATAGACATCTGTCCCCTTGGGTGTTTGCACCCAAACTACAAACTCTAAATATTTGTCGCTCAACAGTTTTTAAAATAATGCTTCTAAAAGCAGACAAAAACCTTCCACTCTTCCTCTTCCACTTTATATCTGGCCTAACAACAAGAAAAATAATGTCACTATCCCCTTATCTAAAAGCCGAGCTTCCAGTGCTACTGCCACCAACGTTAGTTAATTTCTCTCCCCAAAGTGTCTGTGCCATGATGACTTTGTGTACCAAGGCCCATCTGCCCAGAATGCTGTGTTTTTCCATATACAGAGCTTTAATTAGCTCCTGAGTCTCCTGAGGGATTTGCCTGGGCCACCACTCCCTCTAACATGGCATTTACAAGGCATGGGCTCTTAAGCCATCTGTCTAAGTTTAAATACTGGGTTAGTCACTTACTTGCTATGAGTCCTTAGGGAAGTTCCTAATGCATGGGAAAACTTGGAACTCTTCCCTCATTTATAAATAGAAATGATAAAAATACCTCTCGTGTAGTGTCATGAGTAGCAAGTACATTAACAGGTACGTACACAGAGCAGGGCCTGCAGGTAGCAAGCAGGCCACACACACTAGCTGCAATTACAGTGTTAACAATAGTTATTATTTCATAAATTTTCCTCTTAAACTATGAGTTAGGAGCATAGGAATCTGAATATATGTCTCCTGTCACATGCCAAATCAATTTATTATATGTATGCTTAAGTAGACAGTAAGTTCCTCAAAGGAAGGCCAGTGTCATATATTTTTAGTGCTGAGTACAGCAAATTTGATCTAACAATTGCGTATCTGCATAAATGCAAAACTGAACATTTTTATTCCCATGAGGGTAAAAAGCCCCACCAAGAGGATGAAGATATTTAGAAATCAGAAATATTAACTTTTTTAAAAAAGCAAAATTACTTCTGAGCCATAGAACTTAAAAATTATTTTTGAAGGATAGAGACTATTTCTAAATATACTCAAAACTCAAGAAAAAAATGACCCTAAAGGAGGAGATGGAGAGGTCAAATTAAATAGTGTGGGCCGAGGTGAAAAGCAGGGCACAAGACCATGGTGCAGGGAGTGTGGACTGGAAGAGCGGGAGCAAGAGAGGGGTTTGAGTATGCTGGTCAATGATGTGGGCACTGCAGAGGGCAGAGACCACAGAATGCTCATGGCTTTCCAGCCATGCTTCCCACAGGACCAGCACACAACGAGGCATGCAATCATATGTATCTTGTTCACATTTAACACAGAGCAGAGGGTCCCAATACAGAATAATGCTATGGTGAGGCTAATTCATCTAAAACACCTGGGCGAGGTGACCATAACTAATCTGTGCTTTCAAAGTGAAGGGGTATTGCCTTTTTAAAAGGTGTTCTATATTCTTAAGAAAATGGCAAAATGCATTAATCATGTTCTATTGCTCCACACACAGCGCCTGGGTGTTGAAAGAGCTTCTGAACAGCTTCTAATCCCCCACATGGATGGCTTTCCTGTGACAGGCAGATCAGATCTAAATAGAAATTAGGCAAGGTGTATTTTATTTTTATCAGCATAGCTCTGAGAACTAATTCAACAGTAACTGAGATAAACGGTCTATATTTTTAACATTTGCTTTCATAATTAATCCTTTATATGAACACTCAGAAATACTAGCTTGCTTTTTGTACAAGACATCCCCCCTGTTGACTGGTCAAAGCAGACAGAAGCAGAGTGTATTTTTAAACCACCAAAATCCAATTAAACACCCACTCAAGGAATTCTCACTAATAAAGCATACATGGTTCAAACAGACACACTTTGCTGCTAGAGTGATGGTTTATGGCAGACCTCTCCTCTCAGCAGCCGCCATGAAGAGTAAACATTAGCATGTTTCCCATGGGCCAGCCAGGCAGGTGTCAAATGTTCAACCACTGGCTGAGAAAGGTGCACCACGAGAGCCAGTGGGCACAAAGCAGCTTTCAGGGTTATTTGGTGAGCAGGCTCTTCTGACAATTGCCAGAACCAATTGTTTTACTGAACCTGAAGTTGCTAACATTTCTTTTTCCTCCTTTCCAGATGAAAGTCACACATTCATTCAACTGGGCAACAGTGGAGGGCTGTGGCATGGTGGCTGGCATACAAAGAAGCTGTCTTGTCAAAACATCTGAAATTCTAAACTTAGGGTCCCTCTCCTACTTCATTTGAACACTTTCAATTACAGCAAACAAGTTCAGCAGCCTTTCATCAACATATTAAAGTGAAAAGTGGCTGGAATCACACGGTATGCAAAAGAATGCTAGGAGGACTATAAAACACGCAAGTCACAGGAACTAGAGAGAATTCCACAGACACTTGTGCCACTGGCAAGGATATCATCATTATTAAATACCTACTATGTGCAATTAAATCTATTCGCATCCCTACACTAAACTTCACTTTATTAAACAGATTTAATACAGGAACATTCAAGTTTTTTTTTAAAGAAACTGGACCATGGTGAGCTAAAAAGAGTATACACCCCCCCACATACATAATTTTAAAATTTTTCATCTTCTTATTTTCTTTTCTCTTTTTCCTATTAACTTGAAAATGTTTAAGCACAGGGTTGGTGGGAGACATTTTCCAACAAGATCCTTTATCAACTTTTCGCAAGATATCATGTTACAGATATTATTTTTATGGATGCTAGATATTTCAGACTTATCCCCACGATAAAAAAGAAAAGGAAACTGACAGAGGATGATATTTCCTGAGACTCAGAAGAGATATTAAAAGTACAGTTAGCATCAGACTCTGATGGTCATGACTGTATCAGCTAAAAGTCAAACTGAATCTCTAAACAACGGGATCCTACATAAAGTGCTATAGATTCAGGAATGCATTTCTGAAGTTTATTGAGGGTAACATTGCAGGAATATAGCAAAGCTAGAGACTTACATTAGTATATTTTCCTCCATTAGTTTTCCACTTCTTATGACAAGGGCCTTTACTCTACCCAGAGCTCACTTTGGTTAGACTAGCTGGCCCCAAATTTCTGCATCTTGCCTGTGTGTGCCTTATTACAGACACACTCTGCTATGCCTAGCTTTTACCATGGATTCTGGGGATCTGTTCATATCTTTTTACCCCCCTGGGCCATCTCCCAATCAATCCTATGAGTGTATATCTAAAGACTAAACAGAAATGTGGCCCCATCATCCGTTATTCAAAAAAAATTGCTTCAGATTAACCTGATATCACTGTGAACTGATCCACAATTGTTTAAAAAGATACAAATTATTATGTTTTTAAAAAGCAATGTTCTTTTCTTGGGCTCCTTTTTTTTCTGTTGGTTTGTGTTGTCCAGCTTCAATGTGACAGTTTTTGTTTATCCTATTGCATATAATTTTGTTATATTTTGTCATATGAAAGAATGAATGAAATCCTAGTTACCGAGACAAATGTTAACAACTAAATTGTCACTTGTACCTGTTGGAAGATGAAAATCAGTTTTCTCTGACAGAGTGACGATGGGTTTATCCACTCAAACACAAGCCTCATGTTCAGGAGTAGCTGACCAACATATAATGGACTCCACTGTTGTTGGATTTATTTTGTTTTGGCTTTTATTTATTTATTTATTTTTATTTTGTGTGTGTGTATGTACGTGCACACATGCTTTTTTGGCTGTTTTTCTGCCCCTCACCATCTTGGGCATGGATTTATTTTGTTTTCTTGGTTTTTTTTTGGGGGGGGGTTGTGGTTGTATTGGGTTTTTGTTTGATTTCTGAGAAATAACTTAAAGCTTCATGGATTGGGAGGGGGAGAGGGTCTGCAAGGACTTGGGGAAGGGGATGAATATGATCAAAATATATTTAGGTTTAAAAATTATTTTGAATAATAAAAAATAAAAAACAAAGACTATAAGGATTTTCCTACCAGCATTCCTTAGCATATAAGTAACGAATTAGTTATCTTTTGATTATATTAGAATATTTTATTTTAATGATTGCTGTTTGAGATGCTGCCTAGAATTTCATAAAATATTTTAAAAATTTAAAGCAAAAAACAAGATTGGGTCCAATTGACCTTGATGAAATATTGATAGTGCAAAAAACTCTTAATTTTTTTGTCACCATGAAAGTCTTTTAATCCTCTTAGTTACAAGTATCTCCTTCCAGAGAGCCCCCTTAAATTACTCCTGGGGGGGCTGATATAACATGATGGACTTCATGGCTACTGTCCCAGGATGTCTTACAGTAATGTCCCTAGGAAGGGACAACGTTTAGACTCTGCTGTTCTGCATGTAGAACATACCATATATGGAACAGAGACAGGAATGGAGAGTGAAGCCACAGGAGTGTCACAAAGCCTTGAAAGAAATCAGTGAGGGGACAGGCAATTAATGTAGTCTTAGTCAACTGCCTCAAACAAATTAGTATTATTTGAGAAAAGAATGGGAGAAATTGACAAATTTGCCCATTATGCTGATTTCCTTTAAAAAAAAGTATTAACTGGACCTGTGGTTTCTAAAGATAGCAATTTTGTATATTGTCTAATTTGTTACAAATCAGAGTACTGGTCATCCAGAGAATAACTGAATAAACCAGATCTTCAAATTCAGTCAAACAAATTTTAATTTTAGTAAGAGTCTAAAACTTAAGCTCCTGAGGCTTACGGAAGACTAAAGGAAGAAAGGCATGACAAGGAATGTTGCTAGGGCTATTTTGGTAGGGTCCCAATGGCCTCAGCACAGAAGAAATAAAACTCACTGAGCAGCAACAAAAAATGAAGACAACATGGGGAAGACCCAATGCAGCAACCAAAAACCATTGTGTGTTATTGCCATCTGGAGAGACAGATAGGAGGCTGGGGTGTGTAGAACAAAGGCTACTGGGGTTTCTGCAAAAAGACTAAATCCAAGTTAACATCATAGAATTTTGGAGGTAAGATTTAGGAGATGTCAGGATGCCCAGTGTAGCAAAAGCAGGAGTCAAATAGGAATGTTCAGGTTAATAAGTCAACCCTTTTTCTACCTGAATATTGCTCTTGTGTCTGGTAACAAACATTAAAAAATTAGAAAATATTTCCTACCCATGATCTCATGGGATCTTCTCAGCTTGTGAGACATATGGACAAACATTAGATGCATTTCACAATAGCAGAAACTGGGTTGAGAGGGGCTAGATGAGCTACTGAGTGCTGAGCCCGAATTTCTAAGTAAGCCTTCTAACTCCTGTGTACCAAATCCCAGCCATTCCCTGAACATCTGAACCTTACTTGACTTTGCCTGACTTGACACTGAACGTACACGCCCAAAACAAGCAGGAAAAACTAACTCCCAAATCAGGGCATCGAGGCATCACAGGATAAGATGAGTTCTGGGTGAGATGGATAGGAGTGGAGATGGGAGCAAGACACGCTCCAAACAGAAGACAGTATTTCATGGAATGCAGTGGTAGTCAATGAGTCTGCCTGCTTGACACAGGCATCTTGCTTGTGTCTGATAACAATAAGCCTGTTGAAGACATGCTCTATTACCCTTCACAGTGGCCACATGTAGAAGGGAGAGGTATAGAGAAAAAACACTGAAATGCCCCAGAAATACACTCACAGAAAGTCAGCTATGCAAAATAATTAGGAGCATCCAGGATAATGAGGGAATGGCTACTTTAATGGTTTGGCTTTTACTGTTTGATGTTCAAATATAATACAGTTGGGGGCAATGATAGGTTGAAATCGTCCATTAAGGTTTAATAATTAACATGAGGCCATCTAGGGTATTTATATTAATAATGCTAATAGTGACAATTTATACTGTCTCCAGCCTTTCATCTGAGATCAAAGTTTATTAAAAGCCCCAAACAAAACTTATAAACACTTGTGAAAGTGGTATTAGAGCTGTTATGCAAATGCATAAAATAAAAAAGATCAACTGAGGTGTTTAATAGAATGGAACAAACTCAAGACAGAACTAGTAATGCAGCCTAGGGGCACGTCAACATTCACAAGCAAGGAGAAAGTACAGATCAAAGCTGCCTGATGGAACTCTGTTTACCAGCAAGTTTAGGGCAAATTCCAAATATGGTCCACGGATGTCAGCCCCTCATTTCTCTATACTTTTAAAGTAGCCTTGTTTAAGATAAGTGTAGAAACCAGTGACTAATGTTCTTCCTCTTACTTTGTATGAGTCCTAAGGCAATTTGAAGAGTCTCATCTGCATGCATTAATTTGCACTTGCAAAGAATACAGAATGAAAAGAATATTGCCACTAATCGGGGCACTTAGTTCTAACTCCAGGTGCCTGACTCACAAAGTCATGAGTTTCCTGGCATATAAACTACCCCCGTACAGATCAAGGATGTGTTACAATGACTTTTAAGACTCAGTCCAGCTGGAACATTTTCAAAAATGTGAGGCTACTGGCCCAAGGAGCCAGTTGGCTGTACCTATGTGGCAAGTGAAACATAGTAGGGGCTAGGAAAGTTTTTGATTGACACTATTTCATGATTAAACCAGTATAGAGTGCTTGATAACAAACACCAACAGGGTAGACATTTCATGAATATAGCTTATATAGCTTCTGCTAGCCTTGACCAGGCCAAAATTAGGAAGGAACTTTTATAATGTTTCCAGCTCCACCCTAATCATCAAAAAACAAAAACAAGTATAAATGAAATGAAGAGAACATTAAAAACTCACCCAGGGTCATGTAACTGGCTGTCACAGCAATGTGACCAGTACCTAGACTTTCTCCTGGTTAACCAGGTGCCATTTTTACAAATCTGTACCCATCATTGAAAAACAAGGCAGCTATCACTCAAAACTTGTAAATTTTTTCAGGTACATACAATGGCAATACCCCAAATCAGGTTTCTAAAGCCTAATTCCAAAAAATGTTCCTAAGATATACTACTCCTACATATGACATATTGAAAGTGTGATGTTATTTTTTTCTAGCTGATTTGAGATCTAAAGTAAAAACCTCACACACTACACTGCAAGTTTACTCTGATACATTCTTTTAAAGAGAGAAGGCGTTTCCTGAGCACGTTACATTTTCAGAAAGATGTTTTGACTTTCCTTTATAAAGTATGTTTATAATTGTCACACTCTAAAGCAAGAGTGTTTTATCTGGAGAATGCAGTTTGTTACTGATAGTGTTGTAGACCATGACTAGAAAACATAAGCAAGGCATTTTGACAAGACTGACACTAAACAGCAATCTGCCAGCCCAACCTCCAAAGCAGTGTGCAGTCCCATAACGCTCCTAACCTCCTCTACACTCCCTGTGTCTGCACTTTTATAAAAAAAAAAAACCTGAAAAGCCTGTAAGGAACATTGATTTTCAGACAGGAAGATATCTTCTATTTTTAACTTGATCATCACCTCTCCCAGGGTTGTGACTATAAACAGGCCACGGGCTCCAGCAGTGTGACTGTACTTGAGCATGACAGTCATCATCTTTTGGAGGCTTAGCCCTTGGAAGATGGCCCCAGGATCAGGAAAGGCAAGTATTTTAGTACTGACAAACACAGACCCCCAGCTTCTGTATTTGAGGAAAAGGTGGATGAACGAGAACATCTAGATTGTTTCACTCGAGGTCCCTCATGAGAGATTCATGAGATATTTCCGTCTGCCCTCGATGCGAATGCACAGAAGGTGGACCAAGGCTGGAGCAGTGGGAACCTTGGCAGGGCATGCTGAGACAGGATTTGTGCAAAACCCTTTTCCGGTTTCAGTTTGAATGGGTTCCCAGGAAGTGTCAAGTCCAAACAAATCCAAAATTTTACAATGTGGCTTAGCCAAGACTGCTGAGATTCACCTGATTCTGGGTCAAAAGCATACAGAGCACACTGCGTTTTATTTGGTGAAAATCCAATTGGACCGAACCTCTCAGGCAACTTCAATGAGAAGCTCATAGTCCTGGCAAAACCAAAAATGAACATGGCTTCATCTTTGGGATTGAAACAGCAAGTTTGGGTTTTGTAAAGAGATAAAGCCAACTTTCACTTAGCTTCAAGGTCCTTGCAAATCCCGAGGAGAGACACTGAAATAATTAACATTTATCTGGCCTGATTCAGATTCACATACTCAGGTCAGTGTTTCCTGGGCACAGCAGGGGCTCTTAGTAAGAACATTAACTCATTGGTGACCATATACTCCCAAGTGTCTAGGGCACAATTCATCTTGCTAACAAAGAATGACTGTTCTTCAACTGATGAGCCTGCGGAGTTCTGTGCAAATGTCATCAATGATGAATAATTATTGTAAGAGTCAAGATAACAAAGAAAGAAAGTCATAACAACTGGCCACCCCGCTACACATGGGGAAAGCAAGCATATAAGGCAGTATGTTATGATCTTCAGAAGGACACAGAACACACCCTCGTAAATTTGGTGTAAACACTGACTGGACAACAACATTCAAGGTCATCAGTGTGTATGTAGTTCACATATGTTAACCCAGCAGAATGAATTCCTTATGTTTTTACAGATTTTTTATGAGCCCATAGGGGTTTTAAAAATAATATTTCTTAATTTTCCAGTGGGGTTTATAATTTTTAGAATAGCGTTAGGTTAGAACTTATAACTAGATATCCAAAACCAAGGTAAATCAGATGGTTTTAAGTATTCAATAGCAAACTGAATGCTAACCCACTGCAGCTTCATGACTACATCTCTGATTCCACTCGATGGTTTTCAAAAATGTTAATTACTTTCTAAGGTAATTATTTAAACTATTTAGGTTCCCAACATATAAGCACATACATAGGTTTTAATGCTGTTTAGATGTTTGCATCACAAGTTTATGCAATTGCAAATGGTCACATTTCCACAATGCTAGCATTTCCTCTGTGGGTAGCAGTGTCTGTGTACATGTTGCTGGGTGTACACACACTGAATGTGCATTCGTGTGTGTAATATGAGCATTGTGTGCCTGCACACATGTGAAACCAGAGGGAAAAACTGGTTGTCTTCCAATGAGTCCTAATCTTACTTTTTGAAATAATCTTTCATGGAACCTGGAACTCACACATAAGGTCAGACAGCCTGGCTAGAAAAACCCAATAATCCTCCTGTTTCCATCTCCCTCGCCACAGTTGGCTATTGACGTAGATGTAGGAGATCAGAACTGGAGTTCTTATGTTTATGCACCAAACACTTTACCGGCTGAGCCATCTATTCCTTATATATTAATAGTGGCACTTTCAAGCAACACTATATGTATATCTCATTTAAACTTATTAGGTGAACTTTTATCTCAGTATTACTTTCACACTATTTAATTGCTTAAAAATTGAGAAAAATCTTTAAAAAAAGCAATTTTGGGAGATACAACAAAAACTATGTTTGATACCTTAAAAGACAATTTAAGTAGTGTGTGAGGGTAAATAGAATTATTCCCAGAAGTCATAAGTTACTAAAGGAAAATTCCAGTGCTAGGGGTACACTACCTCCCTACCAACTGATGGCCACAAGGCCCCAAAACAATATGGGCAATTTCTGCTGCAGCTGACTGCTGACCAGAACTATGTAAGCCTCTATTGCTGAAGATGCCACACACCTTGATCACAGGACATAGGGAAATTGAGCTGGAATTTCTCCCTCATAAGAAGCCCCTAGAGGGCTCCATGGCAAGCAACTTGGACTTCTGAGGGAACACTGTCATCAAGTCGTATTCAACTGTGTACTCTGTGCAACAATACCAAATGAACATGGAAGATGAGTTTACCAGAACAAGACTGCCAAGACTGTCATAAGAGTAACTTTTTCACTGGGTTTGATGACTTCCTTCTTCCCAGGGACTGCTCAGCCCTCAAACTGTAAACCTAGCCAAAAGCCAATGGCTAGGAGTTGATAAGCCTTAGTGAGCTGCTGTTTTCTACATGGACACAGTATGGCTGTCAAACTGCCTTCTGACAACTGTGTTTACATACATAAGATAGTGCTGTTGCAAATTTTGGTCAAAGAAGCTTATTTTTGTACTGGCCAGAAGTGACTAACGACTCTTAGAATTAATCAAGGACTATTGAATGTCCAGCCTTCCACAGAACATCTATATAGTCCTCTTCAAAGTTTAGGGAACATCATAGAAGAAGGGGCAGAAGGAATGCAAGAGATGAAAGAAGTGTGAATCGGAGGTAGGAATGCTGACTTCCAGGAATGGCATTAACTGCACAAGGTCTGTACAAGATTGGGCCCATCAACAGCTTGTCATGGAGTAGGGAGATTCTCATGGAGCCTCACTCTTTCTCAAGCATTTTTAAGTGGTTAACAGTTGATATAGCCACTTAAGGAGCTCATGTTCCTGAAAATGACAGTAAGGAAATTCATCCGATACTAAGGAAACACATGAAACCCCACAACTGGCAACATGCAGAGTGAGAGACCTTGGAACACCTAGTCCTAAATGAGAGGTCGCTATTAAATCTCTCCCTCCCTTCAGAGCTCAGGGAACCCTGTGGAAGAGGAAGATGAGGAAGAGTCAGTGGGGTTGGAATGCAGCAGGGAAATAAGGCCTTCTTGATACAGTAAGACTGAGACACGTATGAACTCACAGAGACTGCTAGCAGCATGAACAGGAGCTGTACGGGTCCAGGCCAGATGGAGTCATCCCAGAACTGAGAAGAGAGGTGGATACCTATCCTCATCCCTAACCCAGCAGCTATCCATAACTGATGACCACTTGTAAGAGAAAAATTAGCTTTCTCTAATGGAGTCTGAGTAGATTAACCACACTTCAGAGCAAGCCTCATACCCAGCAATAGATGGCCAACACGAAATGAACCCAAGAATTTTGGAGAATTTTTTCCCTTTTCTTTTTCCTTTCTTATTTATTTATTTTCACTTTTTTATTTTTTGGTCTCACAGTGGTTTGTCTGGGCACTTTTTAAAAAATCTTACTAGTTTTTGTTTATGTATTATGGCTTCTGATTTTGAGTTTTAATGGGTTTTCTGTATGTCTCTGCATCTGTATTTGTTTCTTGTGCATTTTCTTTGTTTTGTTTTATTCCTTCTACTTGTTTGTTTTATTCTATTTTATTTTGTTTCTTTTTATTTGCCTGTTTGTTTTCTAAAGACAAAGAAAGTGTGGAGTTGGACCAGTCGGGACTTAAGGAGGATCTGGAAGGAGATGAATAAGGGGAAATTGTGATCAGAATATATTGCATTTTAAAAAATCTGAGAGTAGAAAGAAAGTGGCTAGAATAAGGAAGGGGAATCAGACGTAGTGGGAGGAAGATGAGAGGTTAATGGGATAAATTATTAAAATACAGCAAGTAAACATCTGGAAACACCATAATGAAACCTATTATTATGTATAATTAATGTATGATAGTGAGAGAAATGAAAAAGATGGAAGTTACACAAAATAAAGAAAGTAAGACAAAACCTTATCCTTATGAAAAGCCACTAGTTTATAAGCTAATAAAACATAATTAAAAACTATGAGTTTGAACAGAGTCACACTGCATTGGTGGACACAGGGGACAAGGATGTCCCAAAAGATAGTTTGTTAAATGACAATCATCATTTCCCTCCCTACCGGCTAGTAGTCAGGGAGGTCCTAGAAACCCCCAAACCCTAGCTACTGCCATCCATCCTCTTGGTTGCCACCATAACTAGATGCTAAGATTCTATTACTGAACATAACTTGGGTTGTAGAACACAGAGAGATCAACTGTGAACTGTCCCTGCTGACTAGTTTCACAGTCCTGGAAAGCACTATGCAGGTCGCGAGGAGAGAGAAGACGTCAGTAGTTTTACCCATCACTGTATCCTGCAAGCTACAACACAGACCCGTCAGGTAAAATGTGCCGACTTGTGCAATAGTGGCATGATGTGTATGAGAATACCCAATCTCTTTCTTACTGGATATGAAATCTACTTTATAGAAGGGATTTCATGCCTGATACTGTAAACCTGCTCAAAAGCCTATGGCTAGAGAGAGTGCAGGTCCTAGAAAGGAGCCTATTCCTGCTATTTTGCTAAATGGCTATCCAGTCAATCTCATCCTAAAGATTTTGTTCACACCCATAGAGTTAACGCTGCTCTCAAGCTTCGACAGAAGAGTCTCTTGCAGTGGGCATCAGTCAGTGGAGAGAAGCACAAGTGGAGAGAAGGACTAAGTGCTCAGAATATGTGATTTTGACTATGAGTTCTCACCTACATACAGAGCATCTCTA
The DNA here is from genome assembly GCA_001685095.1 of Ellobius talpinus. Lineage (NCBI taxonomy): Eukaryota > Metazoa > Chordata > Mammalia > Rodentia > Cricetidae > Ellobius > Ellobius talpinus. The sequence goes on along the minus strand of LOJH01006734.1, from coordinate 11,296 downwards.
CCATTTGGGACACAGAACACTGGAAGAGGGGAGCGAAAAAAGAAAGGAAAGGAGGATGAGGACGAGTGCTGTAAATGCAGTCTTCTGGCCGTGACACGGCTAGCGCACTATCAAGAGCACAGAGCAGGTGGTTAATTGCAGCAGATCAAGCCAGTTAAAACTCTAGCATGATGGGGTGATGGGGGAGGGGAACCCAAGGCTTCCACCCCTAGCTGAGGAGCCATAGGCAGCTGAGAACTGCTTGTGGAGGATAGTACTTTTCTTTCAGGTTCTAGCCACTGGTATTGCTTATGCTAAGTGGATGGACCCACACCCATGCATACATGGGCAACATGAATTGGACTCAGTGACTTTAATATTTTCATAAAAACTGTAAAGGCAGGATTTAGAGGGAGATGTACTGGGGCCTAGGGGTGCTGAAGGAGGGAAGTGAAGGTAGGTGTGATGATACATTCATTTGAAAGGTGTGCTCAGCATGTACTCAGAGGAAATTTTCAAAGGCTAAAACAATTTTAAAAGAAAACATGAAAACACTAATTTTGTCACTGCCCCTTCCCTTTATATTCCTAACATTTTTTCTTATAGTCCTAAACTAATATATTTGTTACTCTGTCATACTTTTCATTAAAAACATACCAATACAAATATAGAGACAAACTGCATTCTAAAATTTCTGGTGACCACAAACTCTAAGTGGATGCTACATAACTTTCGTGAGCTAGATTATTCTAATTAAGAAATTTTAAGAAAAAATCTTACATATGAAATGTTAGCAAAAAAAGAAAGGAAGGAAGGAAAGAAAGAAAGAGAGAGAGAGAGAGAAAGAAAGAAAGAAAG
>LOJH01006734.1:0-10417 GCA_001685095.1 Ellobius talpinus | reverse complement strand
AGAAAGAAAGAAAGAAAGAAAGAAAGAAAGAGAGAGAGAGAAAGATCAAAGTGTATCATTGATGGAATGAGAATAATGCCTGTCCCTGTATTTAATTAGCCTGTGTGTTCAGGAGTGCAGGCTGATTCTGTTTCAGTAAGTCAGGGTTCCACTGTATTTCTCTTTAGTTTGTTTCCATAGATTTAATCATTGAGGAATTTTGTTCACATAAACGTACTGGAACCAGGTGGTGCTGGTCACAGCATTCAGGAGGCAAGACCAGCAGATCTCTATTAGTTCAAGGCCTGTCTGACATACAAGAGCTAGTTCCAGAACAGCTAGAACTGTTACACAGAGAAACCCTGTCTCAAAAAAAAAAACAACAACAAACAAATGAAAGTAGTGTTCACATATCCACCTTATTTCCTTGACTATTTTTATGACAGTTATTGAATTGTGACAGATTTGGATCTGTCATCCAAAGTTAATTATGATGATTTATCAGTTTGATTAAATTCTTGTTACTAAGCATCCATTTTCTGGTTTGGGAAGTCTATGAGAGATGCTTACTGAACACTTCTCCGTTGGCACTCTTAAGTGCCTGAAGTCCTTGCTGTCAGGGAGGAGGCTTTCTGAGAGCTAGGGCAGCCTGCTCAAGCAGCACAGTGTACAAAGAGCATATGCCGAGCCAAGCTTGGGAATTGCAGTTGGCTTTATACTGTTTTGCCTGAAATTCTTTGGAAGAGCCTGGAATGTCCAGGGGAGCATATTACCCCACCAGGAAGTCATACCCTTACTAGTTATCTTTGGACATCACCATTGGAGGTGGCAATAATCATTTTGAAGTAAAAACAAAATAAAACCAAAAAACCCTAGGTTCTGATAACATGTTTCAATTCTCCTTGTTTTTGGTAAAAGACACCATGGACAGAAAACATGGGTATAATATATAGGTACTGGCTAACGAAAATGACAATTCTGTGTAGTTTTCATTATCATTCCCCTAATTACTATTGAAGATGAACATCTTAAGGAGCCCTAACTAATCTATCAGTATGGTGAATTACATTGGTGAATTTTCTGATGATAAACCAACCCATATTCCAGGAATAACTTCAATTTATTCATGATTATGCTTTTTAAATAAAGCTGTATATAAAACATTAAAAATTTATTTTTCTAATAATTTGGTCCATTAATTTTGTATACATGGTAATAATTGAAAAGACACCAATTTTCTTTATTTACACTCTGTCTGGTTTTGCAATAAAATCATGTGGCTTATAACACGAGCTGTGCATCTGCCTTTTTTCCTAGTCTTAGGGGAAGTTTTCATGAAACTTAACTCTTTCTACAACACTTGAAAAGTTTAATATAAAATTATTCTGGCTTGTGGACTCTTTGGAAGAAATTTTTCATTAAGACTGAATTAAGCATCATTTTAGAATTCGGTCATTGGCCTATTTATTAAATTTATTCTTAGCTCTAGAAATTACATTTCTAGGAACTTGGTCACTTTCCCTGATATTCCGGCTATAGCTTCCACAGCACTCCAGCTTCTGGGCTCGTGTCTTCAAGAGGAGTAACAATGGTCACTCGCACCAAGGCAGGCTGGTCAGAGCACATTCACAGGCCAAGTCACCAACGTCACTTCGCCAGCCCACTCCATGACTGTTTCTTCACAGTGAATTAATTTCTACTTCTTTTCTATGTTTTTGTTTTTCTGTGATTTCTCTACATTTATTATCTTTTTCATATTAATTTGGATTTCATCTCTTTTTTTTATGTAAGTATCTAAGTACTTAAATTTCTCACGAAGCATCATTTCTGCCAAGCTGGCATACTTAAATATATCATTATCATCCCATTCTGTACATTTTACAATTCCCACTACAATTTATGTTTTAAATTGTGGGATGTTTGGAATGTACAGTTAGCTTTTTTAACCTTAGAGCTATGTATGGCTATGCCATTAAATTCTAGTCCAGGCATATGAAAAGATATGTGTACATATGTATACAACTTTCCAATACCATTGAATGAACTATGCATTCTTTTTCTTTTCTTTTCTTTTTTTTTCGAGACAGTATTTCTTTGTGTAACAGTCCAAGCTCTTGTAGATCATGCTGGCCTCCAATTCAGAGAGATCCACCTGCCTCTGGCTCCCAAGTGCTGGGTTGAAGGTGTGTGCCACCACCGCCTGGCGAATGATACATTCTTTTATCTCCCAATTTTCCTTGTACTATTTATAATGCAGTCATAATGAGCACAGGTGGACAAGGCAGAACACATGGAGGCCAGCAGAGCAAAGGGAGGAACCTGGGCTCTGAGACTCAGCCATGGCACCATTCTTCCAATTACTTACTAGGCTTGCCCTGCTACTGAAAATGAGCTTTATCTTAATGATTCCATACTATTATATGAGATGTCTGGGCTGCTAAAATGACGCCAAGTTTCAATAATAGGATGTGAGACTCTAAAGTATCAAGGTGTTCATAAAATAACAATAAAGAAAGATTTGTAAAATACTTGAAAAATGATCCAAGTTGAAATGCTGTAAATTCTCCTTTATTTCCTTACTTTCTCACTTGTTTCTCTCCTTCCCTGGGCCCTAGCTTCCACTTACTGAGTGTGTTAGTCCTTTCTCAGAACAGTGACGTCATTGAGAGCTCCCAGTCCTTCATTTTTTCAAGTGTACTTCCAAAGCTGGTTTTCATCCAAGGTGCCCTTCCCGCCTTTATTTACAGTCTCTCACTCACACTGCTCTGTCAGGGGTAGGGAGAATATACCCTATGTCTTTACACTGCATTTCAAACCACAGGCAATGGCACAGAAGCCATTAACAGCTCTCTATGGAATAAAAGAAAGTTTACAACTCTAGCTCCCAACATTCATCTCCAAGGAAAAGCTAGAATTCCTCCCAAGTCTCAGCATCCAGTGCCAACCAGTAGAAACTGGTTCTCAAAAGGAAGCCACTTGTACTTCTGGTGTCACAACAAATCAAGCCAAAAGTTTGCATTTCACAGACCCAGACTGCTAACTATCACCATTAATAAGCTGTTACCTATGTTGAAGACTGTAATGACTCTACCCTGAGAAAATATGAAAGCTTCTGAAAGAAAACAAAAGTCAGGTGTTTCAGTAGTGCCTGCTGAGCACACCCTTTGGGATTTTCTAACCCTCCCAGATCTCAACACTTGGCCTACACGTGGCATTGCCATTAAGTTTGTACAATTCCCAGTTGTAGACACTGACAGAAATGAGTCCCATTTACAGATGATTCATTTTGGCTAGTTTCAATTGCTTTTATTTTCTACTAGGGAAGAAGCCAATTCACTTCAGGGCCCACCCCCCTGCAGTTCTTTGTTGTTTTGAATCAGTTATAATATCCTGTTCGTGCTATCACTAAGCAGTTAAGTAAGCAAATTTCACAGAATCTCATTTTATAATCACAGGAGAATCATGATATCAACTGTCTTTAAAGTATTAGCTTGACAAACCCTATGCTCGTTTCCACTACATCCTTTATCTGGAATGCCTCCTCTGGCTCTTTCTGCATGACACTACCAAATTCGTCATATGTCACAGATAATTCTCTCCTCCTCATCATGTCTTCAGACTACAAAACCTGTCATTTTTGTGATGTTCCCAGACACAATGCTGCTCTAATTTATCTTACCCATCTTTCCTTTGTACTAGCAGGTGCACTGTGTGCTGTCTCTCCCACCCGAGTGCTCTGAGCAGTCCACTGACCTCCCAGCAGCACTTACCGATGTGCTGGTGACACCTCTCCTCTACCTGACAACATAGCACCTTGAGAGAGCCCAGAAAACACAAACGTCTCATATTTCCCCTGCCTATGAGCGGAGGATTTTCATCCAGAGTTTTCTTCAGCTAATCACTTCTTTTTATTTGGGAGATCAACTTGCCGCATTTTGGTTGAAGGGGTTTCCTTTTAAGGAAAACTCCAGGTAAACAGGGAAAATGGTTCGTGCTCAGTAAAACCTTAAATATTATATGGTGCCATGTGGAAAGACCCAGAAATTAATTAACGTACTTCTGGGAAAGTTTTCCCCTTAACTACCAGACTTATACTACTTATACTTAGTTTGCTATGTACAGTCTTGTACGAGAGTAAGATAGAGTTCAACATTTTCCATTCAACACATATTTACTTAATGCCTACCATGTATATGAGTTTTTGACAGATATTGGGGATTCATTTACAAATAAAGCATAATTTGAAATGCAAGGAGCTTGTCTGACAGTGAATGAGCGGAAAGAGGAAGAATGAAGACACGAGCAGAGTTCAATGGTGGCAACTGTCAAATGACATCACGGGATGATAAAGAAACACAACACGCTGCAGAGGGTTGAAGGGGAGGGGGGAAGGAAGGGGAGCAGAGAAAAATGTAGATCTCAATAAAATAAAAAAAAACCCACACTGCTTTTGGGTATTACAACTACCTGAACACCTAAAATAACCAATCATTAGTACCCCCAAGGGAATGATGAACTGTGAAGTGCCATCTGCTGCCCCACAGCACACACCCTGCATGTGACTCCTTCTGTGACCTTCAGAACCAGAGCCAAGTGGGAGACACCAATATGTGCCTTACTCTAGAGTCTGAATTACGAGAGAATAATAAATGATTCAAACTGCTTTCAGCATATTTGATTTTATGAACAGTTGAGGAACCCACCTAGTGAATTAAATTCTGCTTCTTATAATGCCATATGAAGTCAAAGGACTTCATAATATTTGAGAATTAATATTATCATCAAGTATTTTAATTTTTATGGTTTTACTTATGATAATTATTTTTGAGAAAACTGTTACTGTACCAACCACAGTCCATTTAATCATTTTTATTTTTCTCATGGTGACTTTTAATTTTTAACTTAGGTTCCAGGGGACACCTTGGAAAAGGTCTTTATGATTCTACTGAATGATACTTCACTAGAAAAATATAGAAAAAGATCAACAAATACAAGGAAACAATAAAGACTTTGCCTTGATGTAATCTGTAGTTTTGGATATCACACTGATAAAATTCTGATATTTAAAAAAACATAGTTAACACCTGATCACAATGATAATGGCAACCTAATACTAGGCTCTTCTATTTTTCTAAGGTTTTTCTTTCGCTGGTATCAAGACTTGCCAAAATTTTACAGAGTCAAGGAAGACACATCTTTCTAGACGGGTATGGATGGTATTTCGTGCTCTCAGGCTGTCTCCAAATGCACACACACATTGCCATTTTACTCACATTTTTAAAGAGAATATTTAAGTCATAAGTTTGTTGGCAAGACACTACTAAAACTAAGTAAAAATGCAGAGGAGAAAGCAGACACTGTACGCCTCTAATGGTGCCACACTGGAAAGGGGACGGTGACTGAACTTTTTGAGAGTTAAACTGGAGGAAGAAATTCCCAAGTCTGGACAGTGTCACTTTATAAAAACAGACTCCTTTATTTCTCTTTCATAAAGATAAGCTAAGACTTTTCATACTAGCTTTATTGCTTAAAGGAGTTTCATTCCTCCCTGTACATTAAAAATTTACCAAAGGAAAAATCACCACTGTTCCCAAGACACTGTTAATATTTTGTGTAGTCTCTTAATGACTGTTTAATGCAAAAATATGCATATCTAGTATTTGTATCAAAGTTTATACATTGCTATACATCCCCCCATAACAGCATTGCAATTTTTACTTTACTTTTATTTTACATCATTACTTCTTTAAATATGTCTTTTTATTGCTGGACAATATTTTGCCATAAAGTAGTACTATAGTTTATTCTACTGTTTCTCTACTTCCCCCTTTATTGAATGTGGTGCTGGAGACTGAATCCAGAGTCCTGCACATGCCAGGCAAATAACTGAGCACTGGAGCTTACACCGCGAGCCCTGTATGCCTCTAATTCTGATTCACAGGTAACTGTGCAGAAATACTTACCTAAGCAAAACAACCATATTTTCTAAACCTGGTAAGCAAAAAAATCATACTCATAAAACATAATTCATATCTGGCAAGTGCTTGCTGTGGGCTCTTCCACTCTTCTGTGTCTTAGGTATGTATAGCATCACTGAAGTCATGGGAGTTTGTGTCTTGAATTAGTTTTTATTTGAAGTTATAACATAAGCCTCTTTTATGATGACCACAGCATGGTGGGTTACAATGTTGTACTTCATCTATGTTCTTCAACTGTAGATATGTTGGTTTCTCTCTTATATTTTAAATTAATCATTTTTCTAATAAATAAATGCAATCAGGCAGTGTTTACAGCTAGATTCTTAAAACCATTCCCCAATAGTAGATTTCTTCAAGTAAGATTGTCAGAAAAAGGCTGACTAGTTTTTATCATTCTCTTTGGACAATGGTAAAAACTAAAAACAATGTGTTAAAAACCTGAACTTCAAAATGCTTACCAACCAGCATTTCCAGTGATGGTGGAATGCAGAAAAGGCATGCAAGGCATGGATCATATTCACACCGACCCTGTTTTCCAGAGTCGTTCGTCTTGGCTTGCCTATCCCGAGACAGCTGCAGTCCTCTCCACACATTCACACTTTCCTTTTGAGAGGTTTCACCAAGAAGTCTATGGCCACATACCTTTCAGACACAGTTTAGCACCTTTCCAGCTCTCAATCTTAGCGGTAGTTCTAGAAATACTTTCTGGAACTGCTTCCTTTGGTGGGCTCTGAAATCCACATCAGAGAGCACTAATTCTGATACAAGAAGGAAAATACCCCACTTACCGTTTCTAATGCATTTACACGGCCCTGCAAATGAAGCAGAATACAGAATTATTAAAGCAAATCTGTAAGCTGACTTTGTTTGCAGGTTTTTCTGTCTATCTGCTATTAGCAAAATATTATTTTAAAAATATAAAAATTAAAACTCCTTACTCAGATGATCTCAGCAACAGAAAAACAGGCAGGAAAGAACTATAATACCTTTTCTTATTGTACCTACTTATGGATAGGACCTCAGGGCTTAACTTAATAGAAAATGAGATGAATTCAGATCCAGTTACTGAGAAGAATAGCTCATATCTCCACTGTACTGCTAAAATTATCCCCTTAAGGACATGTAAGTGTGAGATAAATGCGAATCACAGCTGGGTGGTAGCAGGGCATACAGAAGACACTAGCACACACTAGTCCCATTAGGCAAACACTGAAGTGTGTGATCTAGCAAAATTTAGATTTAAATTAAACAGTTAAAAGTCATGTACAAATATTGAATGATAAAAATTTCTATGCAGCCGAGGGCCCTGCTATACAGTTTATAGAGTAACTACAGAATCTAGTTTACAGAAATGCTGGTTTTAAAGGAGTCTGAGACAACATTATGTAACAAGCCAAATGATTGAGGAAAAATAGTTTTGAACTCAATAACTATATTCACAACTTTCTAGAGGTTAAATGGGGAAACTAGACATATTCACCAAGTTTAAAAACTGGATTTGAACTTGAAGATTCCCCATACTATGCTCTGTAGGCTGATAATGTTTAAGGTTACTATATTGTAAAGAAACACATATAACTGACTTGAAATAAGAAAATTCATATAATGTGAAAACAGAATATCAAAACAGAAGAGCTTAATTTTCATCTGCTTTAATTTTTATCACACTTATGGCAAAGATAACATTCTGATTTATGCTATGCCTCCATCTGTTTTCATCCTTATCACACTTATGGCAAAGATAAACTGATTTATGCTACAGGTCTGAATTCTTTCTAAATATTTGTATTACTTGTAAACATGAGTCTACTCTATAGTACTATGGACAAAAAAGTCAAATTACACCATCTGTTTAAAACATAAAAGTCAATGAGCACGACATCTACTGTGGCTTGCTAATGCCTACTTGCCTACAGCCTACTTTCTTCCTTAGTGGTAATGGAATCAGGATGTGATGGATAATGAAAAATCAATAAAAAGAGCCAGGAGGAGCCTGTGAGGTGGTTTATGGGTAGTGCTTGCCAATAAGCCTGATCCAAAGTTTGATCTGGGAAACGCATGGTAGAATGAGACAGTCAATTCCTAGGTGTTATCTTGAGATATTTACGGGAGTGACCCCACCCACACATAAATAAATAAAATGGAACTGGATTTGTTAAATGAGGACATTAAAGAAATAGGAGGTTCTTATTAACCTAAATTTTATTAATTCAAGTTGTCAACAACAGCAGCAGCTAATAAGAGCAGATAATAAGGTCATTGTTCTCAGCAGTGAGCATGGTCTAAACCACAAAGCTTTAAAGTCTCAATTGCACGAGATAAGAAAGACAAAACAATATCTCATTAATTAAGGGGATTTAAAAACTTATGAATGTAGAAAACCATAACTGGCCACAAATGTAATCAATTTCTCTATTAAGACCTTCACTGATGAGTTGGTGTTCTTTCTTTTTCTGATTGAACTGCCAAATTTTGTTTCCATAAATTTTATCTTCAGGCTCCACATAGGATCAACTCCCTTTAAAGTCTTATTTTCAAGTCTAGATCTTGAAAAGCATAGTAACATTAAAGGTGTAGTTAAAGGTTGAAGGCTCGGAGAGGGAAGGCAACCTCCACAGTAATGGAGATACTGTCATGGTAACCAAATTATTTTAGGTGATGGATTAAGATAAATGACTATCTTTACAGTCATAGACTTGAGTGCTAGCTGAAAATAAATCTTCTAAGGAAAATGGACATTATATATAACAGACTTATATACATATTTTTATGCTTTTAAGACAATGGCAAAATCTCCAAAGTTACCTAAGAACTTCCAGTTCTTACTTCATATAAAAACATCTAAAATAAGACGTAGGAGTAGCATACAAATAACTCTATTAAACAAATCAACTTCTCTTTAAGGAAATGTTTCTGGATAACTAATACCAGGAATAAGGACACAATTAAGACTAACACAGAAGCAAAAATATGAATTTCTGAGGGGAATACAAGATTAAACAACAATATCAAAATAGAAATCAAAGGGGAAAGTTCCTTCAAATATTTTGAAGAAACAAAGTTTAGGGAGGATAAAGTCTACAGTGTTATCATCGGGATTTTTGTGATTAGATAATTCAATTCTACCACTCTTTAATTATAAGACAAAGTTTCAGAAATATCCACAGTGGAAAAAAATAATGATTTTAATATATCCAGGATTCCCACAGAGCTGGACAGTCACTGGCTTCAAGGTGCAGGGTTAACAGTTATTCTCACATGCAGCCATCATAAACTATCTAGTGAGAACAATGCAGCTAGACACTGTGTTCTAATTTATTCTGGGTTTGACAAGCCATGTAGGCAGAGCTATAGTTCGGGGGAAGCTTACAGTATGTATACTGTTAAAACATATTTTAACTTTTTAGGATGAGGTGAATGCTCTGCCGTGAACCATAAATATTCATTTACTGATGGTTGCAATGGAGTGTGCATTAGGATTCAGGAATGCACCGAGGCAAATTCATTAACATCACTACAGATGGGAAAGGACTGTCGGCCAGGTTGGAAACGAGCGTGAAATGGATCACTAGTATCTGAATGGCAGATCACTAACAGTTCACTTGAATCAGCTGAACCAATCAATTAGACACATTAAATTAGCTATCACATTTAACAGATGAATTAGAAGCTTACAGATTAAAATAACATTATTTTGCTGTAGAAAAAGGACAACTGAAGAACTCTCATGCCATCATACAATCACACACAATCAGAGAAGGCCTGTAGAAGTATCATGAACATAGGAGAAAAACAGCACTGGCATACAAACATAAGATGAATCTCTTTTTACAGGTTAAAGCTTTTCAAGTAAAATAATTTTGTAATCCTCTTTAGAAAGATGGATTATGATGGCTAACAGTTTTCAAAAGGATAATCCAACAGTAAGGACACATTCCCACTAAATGCACATAGCCTATTCCAGGAGCGTAACTACTCAGTTTCACCCCAAAAACTGCTCCTCTTGTCAGCATCAAGTCTTCTGTGAGTATATGTACATGTGTGCCTGTGTGTGCACATGTGGAGAGAATATGTAGACGTGTGCCTGTGTGTGCACATGTGGAAAGAATATGTAGACGTGTGCCTGTGTGTGCACATGTGGAGAGAATATGTAGACGTGTGCCTGTGTGTGCACATGTGGAGAGTATGTAGACGTGTGCCTGTGTGTGCACATGTGGAGAGAATATGTAGATGTGTGCCTGTGTGTGCACAAGTGGAGAGCAGGAGTCAATGTTGGGCATCTTCCTCAATCACTTTCCAACTTAGTTTTTAAGACAGGGTATCACTGAATCTGGAACTCATAACTTGGCTACAATAACTAGCCAGCAAGCCTGAATGATCCTCCTCTCTCCAGCTCCCCATCACTTTGTGAAGGTGTAAGTCATAAACAATCCCACACCAGTTGGGATCCAAAGGGGTAT
>LOJH01006733.1:20135-32026 GCA_001685095.1 Ellobius talpinus | reverse complement strand
CTCTTTTTCTCCTGTAGTTGAGAGTAGATATGGAAATTTGAGTTTCAGATTCTCTGCCTTCTGACTATCCATGTTACATGCCGGACAGGAAAATATATAGCATACTCAAAGAGATGACTTTCTTGAGTATTGGGTGAAGGCGTCGTAAAGTTATAAAGGGCAAGAGGGACATGGGGGTTGTAGGAAGAAATCCCTTCATCCCCTGTAACTGAAACAGAGGGGCAGGTGGCTTCAGAGAAGCCAATTGATGGTCAGATCCCAGGTGACCTATCAGGAAGGAAGCAGGATCAGCTTCCTGCCTTTACTACCATGGCTTCTTCTGGGCTTGCATAGGGGCTGGGGCGGGAGGGCTGCCTTAATAGATCATTGCTGATAGAGATAAGATAGAATATTTATATTTAGCACATTTGCCCTTGGAGATTTTTTTTTTAAAAGAAAGGCTCTCACTTAGGTAGCCCTAACTGGTCTGGAACTCATCAAGATCCACCTGCCTCTGCCTCCTGAATGCCGAGACTAACAATGTGCACGGCCACACCCTTCAATAACGCATGTGTCTGTTACACTTGAGGATGCAAGGAAGGCATTCTGTCCATCTGTCAAATGCACTTCCTGGGATCTGGGTGGTGGGGAAATTGTTTAGGCTGTGTGCTGGGGAGATTTATAATTTTGACCATGATCAAAAACTTCTTGGGTTTTATGGGATGTTTTAAATCCAGGCATTCAGTTTTGATTTGTTTCTTCTTCTCTATATTGGTTACTCTTGTACTGCTTTGTTAAAACACCATGGCCAAGGCGACTTCTAGACTGTATGAAGCTCAGTTGTCTTTGTATTCACAGAGAAGCACTAGGGGAACCTGGAATATTAAGTACACAGGGTTTCCTTCAAGGGAAGGAATGCTGTACCTGTAATCCCTCCAGAAGGCTGGGGGCACAGTGTTTGCTAGCCTGGGGACTTGGACTCTCTCTGGGTGGACAGAGACTTTCCCTGCACCTTTTTCTGGAACATCTTCCCCAAACCCGTATTGTAAATTTGTTTTCCTCAGTTAGTCCGTGGAACCTATCTTTATGGACTTTACAAAGCATTTCCATGTAGTCACGTCTGGTCTGTATTTGCTAACTTTGTTCCTCAAAGAGATCTATGCATGCTTTGTTGTGCACGTGGATGGAGTTCATATCACCAGAATAATGTTCACCAAACTGTGCTCTGCTTAAATAGGCCCAAAATAAGCTCTCCAGTGTCAGGCTCCAGAAATTTGAACCAATACCTGTTGCTGCAGGCCGCTTGGTTTCCTAGCCACCCAGCCCCGAAATAATCACACAGAAACTCTATTATTTAAATCACTGCTTGGCCCATGAGCTCTAGCTTATTTGCTAACAGTTACATCTTAATTTAACCCATCTCCATTAATCTGTGCATCACCACGAGATCGTGGCCTACCAGTAAAGTTTCAGCAAGTCTGTCTCCAGCAGCAGCTCCATGGCTTCTCTCTGACTCTGCCTCCTTTCTCCCNAGCCCCGAAATAATCACACAGAAACTCTATTATTTAAATCACTGCTTGGCCCATGAGCTCTAGCTTATTTGCTAACAGTTACATCTTAATTTAACCCATCTCCATTAATCTGTGCATCACCACGAGATCGTGGCCTACCAGTAAAGTTTCAGCAAGTCTGTCTCCAGCAGCAGCTCCATGGCTTCTCTCTGACTCTGCCTCCTTTCTCCCAGCATTCAGTTCAGCTCTGTTCTACCCTATCAGGCCAAGCCAGTTCCTTTATTAACCAGTGGTATTCACAGCATATAGAGGGGAATCCCACATCAAATACTAGATACTAAGCCTTATTGAACAGAACTACCTTCCTGCCTCCCAGGATCCTCTCTCTTTAGGCCTGTGAAGGTCGCAGAGACCCTCTGACCTGGAGCCCCTCTAGTGGTCAGGACCTCTGCTTATGCCGTTCTTGATAGTCTATGTTTGACTATACTCAAGTCAGGCTTTTCTGAACATTTTAAAAATTAGGCATCAACTTATCATTGGTTTGCTGTGCAGTTTTAGGAGAACTGCGCTAATCAGTTCCTGAGAATCTCCGTGGGGTATGATTGATCACCTTCAGTATTTATGAGTTATTCTTATCCCCTTTCTCCTTCATCCCACTGCTGGGCTTGCATCCAGCAAGAAGCTGTCCAGCATTGATGTTTTCTGTTAGTAGTTTCCCACTCGTTGGCCTCCCCCCCAAACCCCTCCCCAACTGTCTTTCCAATGCTCTCAGCTGAACCCTGTCCACTCCCTTCTTCAAGCAGGGTTGATATCTGTCCATTGCTATCATCCTGGATAAAGTCTGCCTGCCTTAACCATTTAAGAAACATGTCCAAATAATATTTCTAAAAATGTTATTTGTTGGAAATCATGTGTGGTCCAGCCTGACCCAATACTGAGAGCAATGTGGGGCTCATTGCTCGCCCCCCCGGGGGGTCACCCCTTGTGGCCTATTCTCACTGAAAAGAAGCCTGGCCCTGGTCTCCAGTCTGAAATCTTCTCTTGTATTCTTTGTCTCCATTCTGTCTCTTTGATGTTTGGTCCCTCCTCAAGAGACTGTACGTTAGCTTTGAAAAGTCTAGTCATCTTAATAAAAACACACATGTATTATCTTCTTGCTTTTTGTTTTATTTGCTTATTTTTAAGTGTTGGGTCTTGCTGTGTTGTTTACTGACTGTGAGCTCCTGGGCTGATGTGGCCTTCCTCCTTCGGTCTCTTGACTAGCTGAGACTACAGACCTGTAACACAATGCCCGGCCTTTCCTTGCTGTCTTTAGTAGGACTGTGAGCCTGGGAGGACCCATGTGACTGCCTCCAGGATACTGTTCCTCCAGAAGGTGGAACTGGGGTGATGTCACTAGGGTGGGTTCTCTGTGACTTAGTTTATGAGAGTTCTAGATTACTTGGCTTCCAATTCTATGCCTTTAATTTCTTCCTCGTCGTTGTGTCTGCCCTTGCTGTGGTGGCCGCATAGATTCCTCCACCGGTATAGTTCTGTATGCATGTTCTTTTCTTTCCCCTTTGCTTATGGAATGAAGCGCAGGGGCTTTGGAAAGCTGCTTGTTACTCAGCGCCTTTTCTTTTGGACTTGCAGGTGGCCGGCTGCGTTCTGGATGTTGGTACTTTCCGAAGCTTGAGCTCTGAATGGTGAGTAGTTGTGTCCCCTACACTCTGGCTGTTCTCCTACACGCTGGCCGTGGGTCTCGAAGGACTAGCGGTGCGTTGCGAGTACACTGAAGCATTAAAAAAGCCCCAAATCAATGTTTGTGTTAATTGGTTCTCATTCCTTACCATTCCTTCTAGACATTTTCCTTGGGGTATTAAAAGGCCACACAGATTCTGTATGGCCAGGACAGCTGCAGGGATTTGTACAGTTGTCTGAGGAACAGTTTCGAGGGGACTGAAGGAGTGAGATCAGCTCTTGGTATGCACGTTCCTTTAAAGTGATCAGCACCTCCATGATCCTATTGTCAAATGAATGAGCAAGAGTTCATTGTTCAGCGTCACGGATGTTGGCGTCTCATAGCTGTTTTCAGTTGGTAAAAATGCCTAAGCACGACCCACAAGACCCTAAACAACACGCACACCGCATGGGGTCGATCTCAGCTCCCCAGCTGTCTACGACAGTGGTTCACAACCTGAGGGTCCTGACCCCTTTGGGGCTCAAATGCAGTTTTCACAGGGGTCACAGATATTTATATTACAGTTTATAACAGTCGCAAAATTACATTTATGAAGTAGCGATGAAGTAACTATGTTTGGGGGTCATCACAACATGAGAAACTGTACTAAAAGCTCTCAGGAAGGTTGAGAACCGCTGCTCTAAGACAGGGTCTGTCTGTGTTTGCTCAGGCTGGTTTAGAACTCATTCCTTCTGCTCCCGGAGCCTTGGTGTGGGGATTACAGGATTGCTCGCTGTGAGGTCTTGATGACTCTCATTTCAGAATATGGTTCCTCCTTCCTTGTCTGCCCCCCCGCCCCCCAGCACATTCTAACTGTGGTGTTTCCATGGTATAGATTGCATTGCTGGTGTTGCCGAACGGTGCCTTCATGTGTCCCACTGTCCGCCAATGTTTTTATAGAGATATGATCAGATTCCGTTCCAGCCAGGCATGGTGACACATACGGATTTCCAGGGACTCAGGAATGGGAATGGAAGGATTCCTTGGGCCCAGGAGTTCAGGGCGAGTCTGGGAAACAGGTGTGCAACTATGTCGAGTGAATGAATAAAAACGGGGGCAAGAATGTCGCATAGACTGTAGTGTAATACAGTCCCTTTTTAATTGTTAATAGTGATAGATACTGTCAGCCCATCGTCCATCACTGGAGCTCTTATCAGCTCCACATGACTGTAAAGCCATTGATCTGGAATTGAGCATAGGTGTGATCTTTTCAGAGTAACACAGAGATGGGATTTGGGTTCTGCCATTTGTACGTTATTAACTGGTTCTCTAATGAAGAACGGAGATCAGTTTTTCTTTATTTGATTGTGTGTGTTTGTGTGTGTGTTTGCAAGTGTGTGCCTGTAGTGGTCACAGGACAACTTGCAGGATCTGCAAGAAAGGAGCAGAGTCGGGGAGGACGAGTCGGAACTGCCACGAGGAGCTTGAAGGTGATGGATCCAGTGAGAAGCAGACAGACTTTGGGTTCATTTTGAGAGGGATTTTGAGGATTCACTCTGCATGGGGCAGAGCAGACCTGGGCCCTTTCTGGCCAGTCAGTTGGTAGAAATTGCTTGGTGGAGAAGTTGTAGGTTGAAATTTTCCCTGGTGGACCGGTGTGCTGGCTAGCTGTGTGCCAGCTTGCCATGGTCATCTGAGAGGAGGGAGCCTCCACTGAGAAAATGCCTCTGCAAGATTGCACGGAAGCTTGCAGAGCATTTTCTTAATTAGTGATGAGGAAGGGCCCAACCCATTGTGGGTAGGGCTATCCCTGGTCTAGTGGTCCTGGCTTCTATGAGAAATCAGGCCGAGAAAACCGTGGGAAGCCAGCCAGTAAGCAGCTCCCCTCCATGGCCTCTGCATCAGCTCCTGCCTCCAGGATCCTGCCCTGTTCGAGTTTCTGTCCTGACTTCCTCAGCGATGAACAGCGATATGAAGTGTAAACCAAATAAACACTTTCCTCCCCGGGTTGCATTTGGTCATGGTGTTTCTTGCATCAATAGTAACCCTGACTAAGTCAGCTAGTTCCTTCTTTGGGAGCTATGAGGAGGATGAGGAAATCCTCAGTTACATAGCGGTGCTGAGACCAGTGAGGTTGTGAGAATGCTCTGCTTTAAAACTGATAACAAACTGACAACCGTCTGCAGACTGCACCTAGTACAGGGCAGAGGCCGCGGGGGTGGTGGTGGTGGTGGTGGGGGTGGTGATGGTCACGTGGGTGATGGTCACGTGGGACCGCATAGGAGATGACAGCAACTGGGCAGCAAGCAGCACAGAAGAGGCGGTTGGGGGGCTAGTTGTGTTTTCAGTCAGGTCTGGTGGTTGAACCCTTGGGAATGGAGGGCCAACTGTAGCTCAAATGAAATACAGTGCAGCAAGGCCAGGTTCATGCCTTTGAACTCTGTGATGGCAGAGGCTAACAGTCCTCCTGCCTGGCAGCCCACGTCTTGAGGTCTTGTCTCACCAGCTTCCTTAGGATAAGACCTTCTCTCCTCTTCCATATGAATGTGCATTAATGTGTGACTTATTTTACCTTTAGTCAGGAGTTTTCTATTTTTTTATTGTCGTGTGCTAAGGGCCTTCAAAATAAAGAGATTTGGACTTTTTCTTCCTAGATGGTGTTCAGCTCACTTTTCCTAAGATAGTCTCTCTATCTTCTCGCTATATTGTTAAATTATTATGGATGGCTGTGCAATTCTTTATGTAAGAATAATGAAGCAGATTTAAAATATAAAAGACTTTTCATTCTTAATTGCATCTTAATGCAATAAAAAACCAT
Source organism: Ellobius talpinus (assembly GCA_001685095.1). Taxonomy (NCBI): domain Eukaryota; kingdom Metazoa; phylum Chordata; class Mammalia; order Rodentia; family Cricetidae; genus Ellobius; species Ellobius talpinus. The sequence continues at coordinate 26,058 of LOJH01006733.1, read as the reverse complement.
AGTGATTTTTAAAAAATGGCAGAAGAAAAGAATTAAAATAGTAGAATTGCTTAGCAAAGATTCCGTTTCATAATTCATTTAGTTATAATTGGTATCATAATGTGTAATAGTCTTCCTTTGAAGTATGAAGTTTGGGTGGAGCGGGGGCCTCTTAGGACCTGGTGCTGTCTGAATCCGTTCCTACAGTGGCACTTTGGAACCTGCAGGGGCTGTAGGCTGTGCTACAGTCCTTGACTTTCTGTGTTAGAGAAGGAGTTACAGAAACGCGGATAAAGCGTTCTTCACCGCCTGCATAGCCACCACAGGTGTCCCTGGTTTGTCATGGGAAAGGGAGAAGACAGACTTCACCCATCTGTGGCACCCCCTTTTGAGCTGGATTGGCCTGGGACTTGCCACTCCAAACCTGCATGGGAGTCTCTTTGGATCATTTTCTAGACTCACCCCTAACTTGACTGTGGGCCTTGGCGATGGTGAGGACCAAGAGTCCAAGGAAAAGCACTGTGGGAGAGGGATGGATCCGGTATAGAGCTGGGAGCCTCAGTCCCCGCTTCTTACTCTGACTCAGCTGGCTCCTTAAAGGTTGGGAGACCAGAGAAGGCCAGAAGCGAGCACAAACTGGGCAGAACTGGCTGGAGGTAACCACTTCTCTGGCTCATTTCTTTGGGTATTCCTTTCTGTCACCATTTGGTCCATGCAGGCTCCTCCTTGGGAGAGGTGGTGGTGAAGTGATTGTGATTGAGGTGGTTGGATGTGTGCTCTTAGTCACCCCTTAGTCCTCAAGTGCCTCAGTGCCAGCCCATGGGGGAAGTTGATGCCACAAGCAGCCAACTGGAGCCCTGTAGGAGTGAGGAAAGACATTCCTGCTTCAGAATTCAAGGATCGTCTCTGGAAATAGGATCTAACAGCCCCGAATTCTCCTATAAATCATCTCTAAATTCATCAGTGGCATCATTTTTCTTCTTTGAATGGCTTTGACCTTGGGTCCTCCTGCCTCAGCTTTCCTCGAGAGCTGGTATTACGGTTATGCTCTGCCATGCTTCTTAATTTTAGTGATGACGGAGCTGAGGCTGGAGCGGAGGTTTAGCAGGTAAACGCTTGCTTCCACAGAGGACTGGGGTTTGGTCCCCAGCACCCCACCGTGACTCACAACCTTCTGAAACCCAAGTTCTAGCCCCAGTTCTCCAGTTGCAGGGAATCTGATGCCCTCTTCTCGCCTCCTTGGCAACAGTAACCGTGTGGTACAGATACACACATGCAGGCAGACACTCGTACATGTCAAATAAAAATAAATAAATCTTAAAACAAAAGATGATGGGACTGAGCTGAGACCCAGGAGCTGTGGCGCTCCTGAGTTACGCTAAGTGTTGGAGCAGGGTTTGGCAGAGTATTTGTGGGGATTATCTGTGGTTCTGTTTTCCGTGAAGGGTGACGGTGTGAGAGTTCTGTTTCTTCCATCCTCCCTTTGCTGGAGTCTCAGTAGAAAAGGCTGGTATTTCAGGCTTAGAAAGGGTTTGCTAGCAGCAGTTTTAAATTACATTTTATTATTTATTTATTTATTTGTGTGTGTGTGTGTGTGTGCATGCATGTGCACAACCTGTTGAAGTCTGTTCTCTCTCTTTCAAGACAGTGTGTCACTATATAACTGTGGCTGCCCTGGAACTCACTAGGTAGACCAGACTGGTCTCGAACTCACAGAGATCCGCTTGACTCTGCCTCCCAAGTGCTGGGATTAAAGGTGTGCACTACTATGCCTGACCTTGGAGTCTGTACTCTTACCTGGGTCCTGTAGATCAAACTCTGACCATCAGGGTGATAACAGGCACTTTTACCTGCTGCATCTCACCAGCCTCAATCACAATAATGTACAAAAAATGATTTATGTGTATGTGTGTGTGTGTGTGTGCATGCCTGTGTGCAGGTGCCCATGGATTCCAGAAGCAGGTTTCAGATGCCCTGGAGCTGGACTTGCGGGCATTTGTGAGCTGCTGGACATGGATTCTGGGAACAAAGAGGATCCTTTGCAAGGGCAGTACACACTCTTAACCACTCAGCCATCTCTCTGGCCCACCCTGCAAAAATTGTTTTTAAAAAGAGATGGAAGGGAAAATAAGGGCGAGAAAAGTCCTTAAACTGCATGGGGTTCAAGGTGGAGAAGAGGAATTGCAGGATCAATATTTCAGCGGGGGCGAGTGGGAGGGAAGGAGACTCTTTGGATGAAGGACACCAAAGCAAATGCGGCCTTGGATCTTGTTAGGACTCTGCCTTGGTGAGGGGAGGGAGGGTGTTGAAAGAGCAGTAACCAGCGTTGGTGACATGCAGAAGGCAAACACCCGTAAAAGTGTTGGGATTATGAATACGAAAAGCACGACCCACTGATGTATTTGTAAATGACACAGCAGGATGCTTGAGATAGTCATCAGAGCAATAGTGCCGCGTGGGAGTGCGGGGAATTGCTGCTGGATTGTGGGTACGTGCTGATTGTGTACCCACCGTACAAGCCTTCCCGAAGAACTGGGTGTGCTTCTGCACACCTGTAATCTCAGTCCTTGGCAGGCGGAGGCAGGAGGATTTGTGAATTTGAAACCAGCCTGGGCTGCAGAGAGCAAGACTCTGTCTTAAGAAATGGGACAAAGTAGGCTGGGCGGTGGTGCTGCATGCCTTTAATCCTAGCACTCAGGAGGCAAAAGCAGGCGGATCTTTGTGAGTTCAAGCCCAGCCTGGTCTACAGAGTGAGTTCCAGGACAGGTTCCAAAGCTGCACAGAGAAACCCTGTCTCAAAAAGACCAGAAAGAAAGAGAGAGAGAAAGAGAGGGAGGGAGGGAGAGAGAGAGAGAGAGAGAGAGAGAAACATTTTCATAGAACAAGGGTTTTATTTAAAAGCTAAAAGCTAGTCACCTGGAATAAACCATGATCTTTGCAATTTAAGGAAGCAGCAAGAGGAATTTGCCGGCCTCTTACAAGAGACACTTCCAAGCCCAGCAGATGCTTCTCTGTTTCTCCAGGAAAGTCCCTCTGGCCTGAGCGACACACTTCAGTATTACGTTCTCCCCAGAACATGACCTCAGCTATCTTGTCTCGTCTTTCCTTTGGGTCAGTTTGCAGTTCAGTGTCCCTGCCTCTCCAGGTCTCTCATCAGCTGCATCTCTTCCTACTCCCATGCCCCTGTGGTTCTCCTTTTCTGAATTCTAGGTGCTGGCCGACTTAGATCTAGAGACGTTCTTCATGTTAGAGCCCTCAAGGTCACAAGAATTGGATTATTCAGCCATGTGTAGACTTGGCCAACTTTTTTATGCATCATATATTGCACAGATATATTTATAAACATACATTAAAATTCAGAACCTTAAAAATTTATGATAAAATGATGTACTAAATCAGAAGTGTGTCACTGTGACCTAAGTCACAAAGTCCTCCTCTCCTTGTGCCAACTATGCCTGTGGCGAGGTACCCCAGATGGGAGCAGCTTGATGGACGACCAGCATCATGGTGACTGTGGCCTGGTTGAATAGCTGTGCCTGCTGCTCTGGGCCTGATTGATTGTCACCTTGCAGCCTCCGATCACCCAGGGCCTGCCCTGGTGTCCTGGAGTGATGCAGATGCTGGGGCCTGCCCTGGTGTAGGACCTCCCAACCAGGGCCATTCTGAGTTAACTGTTTTTCGTCTGGCTTCTCATTCAGCTTCTTAAATTGACTGCTGGATGGCTTAGGTGTTGTTTCTATTGTCCGAATTTTCCAGGGCCTGTCTTGATGGACATTTAACGAGGGAAGAGCTCCTCTGGCTCCTCTGTGGTTCAGTGGCGGTTTCCTGTTCCATAGCGCTAGGTGTTGAATCTGAGTTCTTGCATATGCTAGGCAAGTTCTACCACTGAGCTACATCCTCAGTTTTCTTTTGACTTATTTTTTTAAGTTCTGAGGCAGTCTCAATAGGTTGCCCAGGCTAACTTAGAGCTTACTTTGTAGCCCAGGCTGGTTTTCACCCCATGACCCTGTTTTAGTATCTAGGACATATGTCTGTCCCTTGAGGCCCAACTAGGTCTTTTCCTCTGTGCTTATTCTGCCATAGAGAACTTAGGTCTGGGTGGGAGGCAGGCCTTTAAAGCGGCAAGAGTGGCTGTGGCTGAGGACCTGCTCCTGTAGAAAGTCAGTGGGTCATTTCCAGGAAGTGCCTTGGTCCTGGTTTCTGTTGGGACAGAAGAACGAGGTACTATGTTAATGATGGAGATTTGGGGTGGGTGGCTCCTTTGAAACAGAGGGCTGTGTGGGGAGCCCAGCTATGTCAAGATAAAGAAGTGTCTTCTGTGTTCTAGGGAGGATCAGTGTTGAATCTTGACCTTGTCTAGTAGATGACAGTGGGCTGGGGCAGGAGGAAGCATGTTACCAGAGACTGCCTGTTCATTCCCGGCCGCTCAAATCTGAACAATCACACAGAAACTATATTAATTCCAACACCATTTGGCCAATGCCTCACGTGTATTTCTAGCTAGGGTTTTAATATCTTGGTCGAGGCTGAGATTTACGTATTGACGCAGACCTTTTTTTTTTTATTAGCGTGTGACATTTGAGGCTTCCTTCCTGCAGTTGGTGACATTTCCCACAGAAACACACCCTGCTCCTGGCTGATCTTGAAGTTGCCTGTAGCAGCTTGGTTGTCTGAGTGCTTCACTGCTTCTCAGAGAGGATGCCGAGCTGGTGATGGTGTGGGGGTTTAGTTGCCGGCCCCTTGAGTGGACTCCCCATCACTGATGTGATGACGCCGAGCCCAGTATCACTTCCTCAAGCTGACAGATAGTGACTTAGTGCTTTAAGAGGAGATAAAAATGTGAAGTTAATATTATAGTAATTAGTCATTTTTACCGTATTTTTTTCTGTTAAATCCCCAGAACACGAGTATGGAATTTGTCAGACGGGAGCTTATACTTTACAGCCATCATGTTCCTTGAGCTCTGTCATTTCTTCTTTGAAATATTATTCAATAAGAATGTGTAGACATCTTAGTGGAATTTTATTGATGTATTTTAAAGCAGGAAGCTGCTTTCCTGGGTGGATGCAGACTCGTTCAGCCCTCCATCGTACGCAACGCTGGGCCAGTGTGGATGAAGTGGCTTTATGACCACCACTTACGAATGAAGTAGAAGTGTGGGCTGACTGCTGCCGTGGCTTCAGGGGACAGCTGAGGTTCAGTGATGCTCATCGAAACTCAGGTCTGGCTGCTGGGAGCAGCAGAGGTTAGACCTGACTTTCATGACGTTTTCCATGTATGGAACCTCATCAGTTTCGATTCTTCTGGCTGTTTTCACTGGAGACTGAGGAGGGTCCAAGGACGAGCGGCTTAGAGAGCCTGTGGTTTGGCCTTGGCTTCTTTTTGGCTTGTGGGAGGCTGCATCCCGTGAGGTCCAGCTTTTATGAAATCTGTTCTAAATGACTTGAATGAGAGCCAGTGCCGTCTGATGTTTTCTATTATGTAACCAGTCAGATTTATGTTGCATACAATGAATTTCAAATCCCAGTTTTTACGGGATTTCAAAGGGGATAGGGATACTCTTAGCTTCCTGGGGAATGAACGTTTGGAAAGGCTATGTAGCTCAAGGCTCATTATAGAAACCACAGCTGTAAAATGTGATTGTTTGAAAACTGATGAACCGCAGGATCTGATCTCTGGGGGTGCCTGTTGCAGTAGTATGTGGGGGTGGGTCAGGTGACTCTTTCTTTTTGTTTCATGTATTTATTATGCTGTGTATGTGTCTGTGCATGTATATATGTACATATCAGTGCATGCCATGGGCAGCATGTAGGTTCCCAGGTCAACTTTGAGGAGTCAGTTCTCTCCTTTCAGCCTGTGGTGTAGTGATGTCAAGCAGGCCTGCTTTTCGTCCCGCACGGCTAGCTTTACACCTGAAATAACAACACACAAATTGTATTCATTT
>LOJH01006733.1:0-11721 GCA_001685095.1 Ellobius talpinus | reverse complement strand
GAGTGACAGTGTCCCCACTGCAGACCCTCTGAGTGACAGTATCCCCACTGTAGACCCTCTGAGTGACAGTGTCCCCACTGCAGACCCTGAGTGACAGTGTCCCCACTGCAGACACTCCGAGTGACAGTGTCCCCACTGCAGACCCTCTGAGTGACAGTATCCCCACTGTAGACCCTCTGAGTGACAGTGTCCCCACTGCAGACCCTCTGAGTGACAGTGTCCCCACTGCAGACACTCCGAGTGACAGTGTCCCCACTGCAGACCCTCTGAGTGACAGTGTCCCCACTGTAGACCCTCTGAGTGACAGTGTCCCCACTACAGACCCTCTGAGTGACAGTGTCCCCACTGCAGACCCTCTTGAGTGAAAATATTCCCGGACGTGGCCCAGTAATCTCAATCCTTTCTCCTTACTCAATAAAGTAATCTAATCTAAGTCTTAAGAGATTTCTAACCGAAGAGAAATGCGCTTGATATATCTTGGTAAGAGCTTCGGAAGTGTGCCTGTACATCAGAGGGCCATTGGGGTAGCTGGGGAAATGATGTTCTGGGCAGTGGCTAACTAACATGAGGTAGGCTAAGTGCGGGTTAGGTCTTAAATGTCCAGTGAATTATCTACAGATGGATGGGGTGAGGGAGGAGGGAGAGCATTTGGGTTAAGGGAATGTCTAATGCATCAAGCAGTGAAAGAAAGGGGCTTAGCTGTTCAGGGTCATAGGGACTGCTACTGTCCTTGTGACTACTGTCATCCCTATGATGATCAGAGCTGGCCAGACCAGTGACCAGAAGATGTTGTAAGGATTTAAGTGAAGTATGTACTCACTTGTTTGCTTAAGTATACAAAAACTACAGGATTCTTTTTAGATTAGGGGAAAAATATTGTCTGATATCTTAAAAATTAAACATCAATTTGAGCTTAGGGAGGGACCTGAAGAGGATTAATCTCTGCAGATTGGACCTGGAGCACAGTGAAGAGGTCTGGGGAATGCCATTGTTTCTGCCTTTGCCTGGGCTGGCTGACAGAAGGGAAATAGTTTGATGGCAGTGAGGACATCCTCCCAGCTCCCGCTTGCACAACCAGGGATGACGTATGCCCTTTTGTCTGAGCAGTGCTGGGTTGTGGAAGCCTCCAGATTCTGATACTGGACCACATTCTTCACTCTGTCCTTCCCGTTTTTCTTTTTTTGGGGGGGGTTGTTTTTTTCTGCCACCTTCAAATCCATGGCAAATTCTCCTTGGTTCACCTTTAAACCCTTATGTCCCTAGGGAGGGAGGGAGTGGGGGACGTGTGGGTCTCACTGAGCTATTATGACAGGACATGGCATGAAAGGCCAAGAGCGCATATCTCATGCTTACTGTCTTGCTGTGAAGCGCTACTGCCTATTTATGTATTTCCATTCAAACTCTTTCTAACTTTTGGGCCATTTTCATAGCATAGGTCCTAAGAAGGGGAATTAAAAGAGGGTCCTTAATACGTGATGGGGCTACCTCCCAGTACAGCCACTATAAAAAAACCCATTTGACATATACAGCCCAATAAACCTACGAGAACTCCAAATATCATTAACTATTGCAAATTCAGATGTTTCTCAGCTTACAACAGGATGAGATCAGAATAATCTATTTTGTAGTTGGGAGCTTTTCCACAGAAATAGCATCTATCAGTTTAGCCACTGAAGCAGTGTAAAAGGTCTCGTCCCTTGGCCACAGCCAAGCCCTGTATTCTTCTCCTTTAATAACATCGCGACATTACTGTTTGATATATCCTGTCCTTTAAGTTAAGGGAGTAGGGTGTGTGAGTGTGTGTGTGTGTGTGTGTGTGTGTAATTAAATTTTGTAACAAAGAATGCCATGCAGGGTGTGAGTCAACCCTTGAGGGAGTCATTTACTGCATTTCCTAACAGGTAAACCACCCTGCCCTGTTGTGGGCACTTATTAATGATAACAGTGAAATTATAAGGATAATTAGTTTGTGTGTGCACATGTGTGTGTGTGTGTGCACACAGTATTATTAATAAGCTCTGTGAAAAGTTACAAGTTCAGTTTATAGAGAAATTTGGGTTATTAAATTTTTTTAAACATTTATTTAATGGGGGGACGTTGTGTCTACTCTCGCTTGTTTCACAGTACTGAGCCTTCTCATTGGCTCTTGGGATCCACTCCCCTTGGTTTTTTGAGACAGGGTTTCTCTGTGTAACAGCTCTGGCTGTCCTGGAACTAGCTCTGTAGACCAGGCTGACCTCGAACTCACAGAAATATGCCTGCTTCTCCCTCCTGAGTGCTGGGATGCACCATTACTGCCTGGCTTGCACCATTACTGCCTGGCTTGGGATTTTTTTTGATAAAAGAGAACCAACCAGTTTTTAGTGTGTGTGTGTGTGTGTGTGTGTGTGTGTGTGCACATACACAGGCACACATGTGCATACATACACACAATTAAAAATAAAACAAGTCTTTGAAACATTTTAGAAGCATGCAGGCTTCATAGACCTTTGCTGTCTTAATTCAGTGGCATATTCCTAAAACCACGAGACTGACCCATAGTAGAGACCCAGGAAACGGCGAGTGGTCTAGGAGATTTTTGTGAGGTGGGGATATCTGGGCTGCTGAATGAGGGAGAAGCCAAGCAAAGGAGGGTACAGGTGAGGGACAGAACATTCCTGGCAGCAGTCATCATTGATGTTAACTCAGGCATGATGGGATTGTGTGGTTTAGGGCTGCTGGGTGGAGAGACAGACAGACACCACCACCACCTCCACCAGCCAGTTGTTTCTGTGATGTGCATGTCATCCGCGTCTGGGATACATCTGGAATGGAGGCCTGGGCCTCTGCGCACTAATGCCCTTGCTGAATCATGTTTGTGTCTGGCGACACTGAGAAGCCCCTACTCTGACGAATGAGGAAACTGCTTGTAAGTATCTTGTCATTAATTTCTTCCCTTGGCCTTCTCTGTGAGCGTCTTGATCCCTGACACGTAGCCCGGGGTGGAGCTGAGAAATGGCATATGTGCTTAACTCGCTTCCTTTCTTGATGATCTTCTTTCCTGTCTGGTTTGTATTTGCTTTGGGGTCTTTGTAGGCTGTGTATTCATTTTTCTTGTGCTGCTGTAAGAGATTAACAGCAGTTTAGTGGCTTAAAACGACAGAATTTTATTCACTTAGTTTTGTGGAAGCCAAAAGCCTAAAGTTAAGGTCCTAATGAAGGATCTAGGGAAGGAATCCTTTCGGCCTTTTCCAGCCAGCCCTCCACTGTTCCCCAGCATTCCGTGGACGGCAGCTGCCCCAGCCCACCTCTCTCTCCACGTGGTCTTCTCTCCCACGTGTGTCTCTCACGTCATCAGGCTATTAGCTGCAGAGTCAGGAACCTGCTTTATCCATGTTGACCTTATCTCATTCACACCGCAAGGATCCTATGTGGTGTTCCATGGGAACATGGATCTTAGAGGTGGACGCTGTTCTGTTTGTTTCCTAGATGTTTGAGTTCTGGAGGCAGTTAGTCTTACTTCATTTAACAAGGACTTAAGACATACATACTCGGAACTGGAGAGATGGCTGAACGGTTAAGAGCACTGACTGTTCTTCTAAAGAACCCGAGTTCAAGTTCCAGCACCTACACGGCTGCTCACAACTGTCTGTAACTTCAGTTGCACGGGGATCCAGTGCCCTCTTCTTGCCTTCACAGGTACTGCATGCACACGGTATGCAGACATACATGCAGACACAACACCCATACACATAAAAATAACTCTATAAAACCCCTGATGTATTTACTTGATTAAATCATTCCTAGTAACACTTACCAAAGCTGCAAAAGATGCTGGGTGCCCCTTTCAGTAGATACATGGTCTTGCGAGAGCCCCTTGCCCCTCCTCAGAGACTTCATTGAGTTTCTTTACTTTCACACTCTTTAGGGTAATTAGTTTATGTGTCTGGAGTTCTAAAATCCCTTTCTTTCCTTTACACAAGCCTTTCTGGTATGGTGAACTGATTCCTGTTAGTTCCTGCAGCTTTTGTGGAGCTGCAAGTGTTCTCGGAAATATTGGGGGGTCCCAGTGGAGTCAACTCATGTACTGGGGAAGCTAGGGCTCCCCTGTTTGGGTCCTTAGTCTTGTTAATAGAAGAGTACTAAGAATGGATTGAAAGGGAAGCCGAACCAATAAAAATGGAAGAGGAAAAGCACAGTGGAACAACTGTCAATCTTGGCAGCTGCCACAGGAGAAAGATGCAGAAGGCAGATGTCATGCTGGTTCAGTGGGTCCGGCATGAAGGCCAGCCACATGGCTGCCATGGCGACTTTGGAGGAAGAGTGATGGGAAGACACACTTAGAAAGGAGATGGGATAAAAGGGAAAAACAGAAACACCTTTCTGTGTGATTCAGGGAAGCTGGCAGGTTTACTGCATGGCAACAGCCCTGCATGGACTGTGCTGGAGAGGAGCAGCGCATTGTCTCATGAGAGGGCTATCCACGCGTCCCCTTCTCTAAGGGCTGGGCGCAGTGGGTAATTGACAGGGCCAAACGGTAGCGTGGGATGTTAGGCCGTGAGTTTTTCCATGGAATCTGCATGGCAGCACGTGGCTTTCCTGGGCCGTGAGTGTTTTCCGTGGGATCTGCATGGCGGCACGCGGCTATCCTGTGCTCAGTTCTTTTCTTCCCTTTTTTTCTGGCTTCTTTTCTACTATGACAGTTTTATTACATAATATAGTCTAGAATTTGCTTCTAATGCAACATTGCTCATGTGCAGATTTCTCCAGAGAAAGGCATAAATCAGGTTGTCACTCTTTGGTGCTAATTGCCTCGTAGCTGCTGCTGCTGCTTCCTCCTCCTGCTCTTTTCTTGGAGACAGGCTTTCTCTGAGTCACTGTGGCTGTCCTGGAACTCTGGAGACCAGGTTAGCCTTGAGCTCAGAGATCCACCTGCCTCTGCCTCCTGAGTGCTGACCTCATAGCTTCTTATAGCATGCTTTATTAAATATGTTTAATTGATTTATTGTGCCTGTTTTGTTTTTCTACCCATGTAGCCTGGTCACTTCCATGAATGTAGCCTTTTGAATCTTTTATTACAGCCGTAGATGAAAAATTTAAAGTACAGATTCACTGGGTAAAGGCCATAAAAATTTAAATGCCTCTAATGCATAGTGCTGTGGAAAGAATATTTGAAGTGCCGTCGTGCCGGAGCTGAATGTGCAGTGCTGGCTCAACAGAGCCCTTGGAAACACTCTTGAGGGTTTGAAGTTTGACCAGGATCAGAAACTAGGGGAGATGGCATTAAATTTAAGGCGAACCTGCTTTTTAAAAACCCCTTTAAAATGATGTGGCAGTATACAAGCTGTGCCACCATCTTGCCAGTAAACTCTGTTTGATGCCACACCAGTGGCTCTAGTACCAGCAAATACTTGTGTCTCTTTAGATAATGTTCTCATGTCTTTTAGAGCAGACTGAGAATTGGCAATCACTGTCGGTCCAACGGTAAAGTTTCCTTTTGAGCGCTGCTCTTGGACTCAGAGCTTCTCATACATGCTGCCAGTGCATTTTCATTTATGAAAGATGGAGGGGGTTGGGAGGGTTGGGGTTTATTTCAGGTCTCACACATGGCCAGGGCCCCACTGTTCCAGGGTTGCTTTTCTTCTGGGATGGTGTGCTGGCTCATCCACAGACACAGCCAGGGCTGCCAGGGCCAGCTAGCAGGAGCCTGTACTGCAGAAAGTCATTTATTCATATCTTCTGCCTGGGATTATCGGGATAGAACACCCTGTGGGAGTGCGTGTTTAACGATGTCCAAGAGCATGACCTTGACTCCTCTTTTCTTCTATCCTTCCTCTGTAATGAAGGAAGGGATAGTTCTCAGGGCATGCCACCTGCCATCTCTAAAAAGGCCACTCTCCGAGACCAAGTTCTGTGCAGTATCTGGGTGCCTTTCTTCTTTGGCAGGGTGAGTTGGCTCCTTGCAGCCAGGCGAGCTCCCAACAGAAGGCTTTTCTTGCTTTCCTTTGTATTTAGGGTGACCCCTTTGCACCCTGTGTTTAAAGCTGAGCCAAATATTGCTGACTTTTCTGGTAATAGCTTCTAAGGAGCTTGCCTGAGAAGGTGCTGAGTGCTCTTTTCATCCCAGTCCTGTGTTGTGCCTTGCCACGGTGGCTACTGTTCTTTGTACCAGAGGCCACCAGGCTGGGGGTAGGTGGATTCCACAGCTCTTTTCTCATTGGAGTCCTGCTGGAAGCTGCTCATATAAACAGTGACTGAGGACAGCAACCGTTTGTCCATATGTTGATGTTGTAGCCCCCCCCTCCAGTGATGCTGCTTCTTTCCACATTGGTTCGTATGTTCTTTGCTCTGTTCCTAAATAGCGAGAGGACACCTTTCAGGTCAGGTTGTCTGGCTCCTCTCAGTACCTGTCTATACTCCCCAACTCCCCAGCATCAGTGTAAGTGTTCATGACTTCGAGCTTCCCTCCTTGACTGCTTTTCCCCTGCTCACACCATGCGGTCCCTTAGACATCCCAGGCCAAGGCCTGTCTCCCAGCTTCATGCCTGTTTGCCTCTGCCTACAGCACTCTTCCCCAGAAAGCCACGCTGCACCCTCTGGTGTGCATTCATTTTCAGCCAGACTGTCAAGTGGTCCTGAGTAAGCCCCTGTACGCCTGACTCTCGGTAGAACAAGACTAAAAGTGACCGTACACTTGGACTTTCTCGCAGCTGTCATGAGCGCTTATCTGTCTTCTTGAGAGCTTTCTTCCTGCAAAGGTGGGCAGAACGCCAGCGACAGGTAAGTTTCAGTGTTGTGTGCCCACTGTGTTGATTTGGATCTTTTCTGGGATTCTGTTAGATGTTAACTAAGTTTATTTTAGAGACTACCATAAGGAATTCTGAAGTAATTTAAGGACCCTCCTCCCATTGCTCTAGTGTTGGAAAAATCCCTGCAGTTCAAGATCCCCAGCCTGTAAAGCCTGGTCCTAAAATTTAAGTCTGTAATTAGTGATAGGTTGTGGTGAGGGATATGCATTAAACAAATCCTTATGTTTATCTTTGTTTTATGGAAAAGTTTAGGCCTCACAAACCAAAAGGAGCTCAATAGTTTTTTGTTTTGGGTTCTAGGTAGTTAGACTATGAGCAATATCCCACGAATCCCAGAGACTTACAGCTGTGAAACCCGCCAGTGTTTTCCAGGAAGCCTGTATCCGTAACGCTTGTATCCCTATGATAAAACTTCATGATCAAAAGTGGCCTGAAGAAGGAGTTTATGTTGGTTTACAGTTCCCGAGGGAGAAGAGTCCCCACCATGGGGGAGGCATGGGGGAGGCATGGGGGAGTCACGGCGGCACGCCTTAGGTGTGATGATGACCTGACAGGAAGTTGAGCGTGCATCTTCAGGTGCAAACACGAGGCAGAGAGTGAATGGGAGTGAGGCAGGACTGAGAGCCCACTCCCAGGGATGTGCCTCCACTAGCAACGCCACACCCCCAGCCCTCCTCAGATGGCACCATCAATGGGGGCCAAGTGCTCAGGCCCTGTAGGGGACATTTCTCATCCAGATGACCGCACAGCTCTCTTGTGTTCTGATCAAGGTGGTTTATGGGCAGACTCTTAAGGGTGTGTTTACCTCCTTGCTGACTTCTCTGCGCAGCCATGGCTTGCTTGCTGGGTATGAAGCGGTAAAGTTGGTTCCGGGAAGATTGCCAACTTCAAGTTCCTCTTAGCTTGTCAGAGGTGGGTGTGCCCACTAACGCTTATAGCCAAAGCATGAGCACCCTGGGTGATAGCCTAGAGTGCGGTGGCTGTGGAGACCCCTGAGGGTGTGTGGAAATGTATATCAGTGATTGGAGGACATGGGTGAGGGTGTGCATGGAGGAAAATGTTCTGGGAAATTCAGGATGTGATGGAGTGTGGGATTTTGGAGCCATTCGGGGAGAGAAAAATAGCAAGGCCAGTTGGCCTCAAAGGAAGTGCCAAGGATTGGCTCCGTGTTCAGAGCAGTTGCTGCCTTTTCAGGGGACTTAGGATTGGTTCTCAGCATGCAGGTATCCACTCACAACTGTCAGTGACTGTCGTTCAGGGGTTTTGGTGCCCTCTTCTGGCCTCCACGAGCACCTGCATACACATGGTATATACGGACATACATACATGCATACATAAACATATAAGGCAAACATTCATACACATAAAAAGTAAAAGTACATGAATAAATAAATATTTAAATGTAACACCAAGAGCTTGAATTTTACAACCAGAATGTGAAAACATACTGAGATTTTTGTTTTTCCTTGGGAAGATGACGGGCACAGCCTGTCTTTAGAGAAATCCCTTGGGCTTGAATTAGAAAGGCTCTTTGGTTGGAATGCTGAGAAGACAGCTTTGTCAAGGCTGTGACTACAGAGTGGGTTAGAGATGAGCTAGACCTGACCAGTGGCCGAGGCTCAGATGCAAGAGAGGAGAGTGGAAGACACAGGCTGAAAAAGGATTCTTCGGGGTTATAGCCCACGTGGTAGTTTGAATGAAAGTGATCCCATAGGTGTGTATGTTTGAATGCTTGGTTTCTAGTTGGTGGACTGTTGGGAAGGGTTAGGAGGGGTGGCCTTGTTGGAGGAGGTGTGGCCTTGTTGGAGGAGGTGTGTCCATGGGGGTGGGCTTTGAGGTTTCAGAAGCCCATGCCAGGCCGAGTGTCTGTCTTGCTCTCTCTGCCTGTGGACCAGGATGCAGCTGCCTCAGTTACTTCTCCAGCACCACATTTGCCTGCGTACTGCTATGCTCCCTGCCACGATGATAAGATCAACTCTCAGAAGCTGCAAGCAAGCCCCTGATTAAATGCTTTCTTTTGTAAGAGTTGCCTTGGTGGTGACCCTTCAAAGCAACAGGACAGTGACTAACACAGTCTAAAACCAGCACTAGTTCCGTTTCTCCTCCCAAGTCACTCAGGGGTTCTGAAAAACCAGTTCCCTTCCCTAGCCAAGAAAATGGATCTATAGGCCCTGGGGAAGAAAGCAGCACCAGGGAAAGGGATTGGGAGCAGGGAATGCTGACCTTAGAAGAGGCAGTACCAGTCCTGTTCATTCAGCCTGTCTCATGGGGGAGGAGAGCCTCCGTAAGCGACTTAAGCGCTCTGGGAGGAGCCCTGTGGTGCATGGCGAGGGGTCAGTTCCTAGCATCTGTCATTGAGCACATCTGTACCTGGTTCTTGGGTTAGAGATGGGGAAGCAGGGAAGGGCGCCCCTGGGAGCTCTTACACAGGCCTGCCAGGAACTCACACATCCCTGGCAGCCGTGAAAGTTATTACAGTTAATAGGATGACCAGCAATGCTATGAGCCCTCCCTGCTTTTGCCGAGAATTCCTGACCCTGCCGTCTTATATGGGGTGAATTTTCCTCTTCCATTTGTTTTTATATGAAGTGCTCATTTTGTGCCATGGTTTCACTGGTGGGTGGTGGAGAGCGTCTCCATCTCCCAGGGGTAGACCTTTGTAGTGGTCTCCCGCCTTCCCGGAGCCATGGCCACACGGGATTTTCTCAGGGAACATTTGCAGGAATGTTCCTTGGAGTGACTGTTGGCTGTTTAAGTTCCACGGCGGCTTTCTTGTAGTCCTGTAGGTGGTATGTGTCCTGAGCGCATTCTGGAAATCCTTTAGTTTGGTTGATGTATTTGTTTGGACGTGACCTTTCCCTGGTTCCTCTTCCCTGGGCTTTTGCCTGCTGAGGAAATGATCCTCAGATCCTGTCCATCTGCACTGGTGGCAGCAGAAGAGAGATTTTTCTCTTTCCCGTGGTCCAGATCCAACAGCCAGACACCTGTCCTTCAGAGCCTTGCGCTGTTCTTGTTGGTATCGTTTCCTGATGCATAGACGCTTTAAAAATGTCTAGTTCTGGAAGTCATCAAATGGGATGTGAGGCGAGGAGGGGGTGGGGAAGGTCCTCGGCTGACCCGAGAAGCAGCTTTGGGTGATTGCTCCCTGGATCCGGAATGCACCATTCCTCTCACCTCTGTCCCTCCATCCCCCTATGCCTCCATCCCGGCTGGCCCCTGGTGCTTGTGCCTGATTCCTCCTGAGAGCTTTGTAGGTCCTTTGGAAACATTTGTGTTTGAGAAGAAAAAGGATAGCTTCCCTTTCAACTTGATGGAAACCATCTGCAGGAGAAGTGTGCATGTGTGCTGTGTGTTTAGGCTCTGCTCAGGGACACTTGACTACTTCCCTGGCTGTTAAGGAAATCCACATGAGGAGGGGGCCGCCATACAGCGACCCTTGTGTTTTATGCCCTAATGCTACAAAGAAAATGAGCTTTGGCCTGTGCCGGGGCTCATCAGAGTTGTACCTGTGCGGCTTTAGAACTCTGTTGTGTTTTCAGAGCAAACCCACAGGCTCCTGAGAGTTTTGCCCTGGAGGAACCACCGGTAGGGAATGAAGGACAGAGGCGAGGGACCAGGTCACAGCTCTTCTTCCAGGCCTCACTCACCATCTGCCGACTGTCGTGTTTGGAGTCGCCATGAACTTGGAAGAATGCTCCCCAAGCACCACTCTCATCCGCCAGGGCTTTTCTGTGCATTTCCAGATGCTGAACTTGCTCAGGTGACGTAACTCCAGATGCTGCTGCTGCAGGGGAGCCCGGCTGAGGCTCACAACTGTGGGATTGAATCTTCACCTCATTTCCAGCCTGGTCCCTGGGGAAGGAGAGCAGATGGTCTTCCTGTCTGCCTTGTCTCTGCCTGAGGCCTCCTTAAACATGGGTCTGGGCTTCTGTCAAGGAGGAGAGTAGATGTGATGGGGTCCAGCAGGCACTTGACTGGCATTGCACACTCTTCTGATAATGTGGGGTGAGAATTGCTTTATTCTGTCTCTCTCTCAGGAGCATAACGACAAGGCTGGAAGTGGAGGAGAGAATGGGACAGGGTGAGATGTCTGGAGACAGAAAGAGACACAGAAGCAGGGCAGGAAGGATACACCAGGAAATGTCCAGTTGTATTGATTATCTTGTTTCTTTTTCATGTCCTTTAAACAACTATTTGCCTGTTTACTTATTTGTGTGCGCATGTGTGCCACAACGTGCATACAGACATCAGTGGACAACTTGCAGGATTCAGTTCTGCCTTTCCACCCCGTGGGCTCCAGGGAGCTGAGTGAGATTGTCCAGCTTGGTGGCCAGTACCTTGATGCTCTGAGCTGGTTCTCGTGACATAGGATCTGTTCTCCACAGGCCTCATCATGGATCAGAACCGTTGGATTCAAACGTCTGTGTGTGCATTTAAATATTGAATTTGGTTATTATGTTGGGTTCTTTTTTTTTCTTTAAAGACAGGCTTTCACTATGTAGTCTTGGCTATCCTGGAACTCACTCTGTAGACTAGGATAGCCTTGAACTCACAAAGATATGCCTGCCTCTGCCTTGAGTTCTGGGATTAAAAGTGTGAGCTGCTTGCCCAGCTGTGTATGTGTGTGTGTCAGTAATTTTGGAAAGAAATTAGTTCTTTCTGTACTGAGCATGTGCAGATATTTTTCTTGCCCTCATTTCCTAAGCAGTATGGCATGGCAGCTATTGATATTCTCGTATTGAATTAGGTACAAAATGATCTAGAGACAATTTAAAGTGCACAGGAAGATGGTCAGAGAAGTCTATAGTACCGACGTCGTTTAAAAATCTCTAGTTTTAAATATCTCTTCCCTCTCCCCCTGCCTCCTCCTCTTCCCTTCTCTTCTTCCCCCTCCTCCTGTGCCTCCCCCACTCCCCCCTCCTCCTATGCCTTC
>LOJH01006732.1:26613-42536 GCA_001685095.1 Ellobius talpinus | reverse complement strand
AGAGAGAGAGAGAGAGAGAGAGAGAGAGAGAGGAGGCCACTGGTCGCTTCTCTGGTCAATCAGGTTTTTACCCTGATAGCCAACCCCTGTGAGTTTTACTAAATAACAGAACAATACAAGTAATTGCTACAGGGTCTTCTTGTTTGTTTGTTTGTTTTTTGAGACAAGGTCTATCTACATAGCTCTGGCTATACCAGAACTCACTGTGTAGCCCGCTACCCTGGAACTCAGATCTACTTGTCTGTCTCCAGGGTGCTGGGATTAAAGGCATAGATCACCACGCCCAACCAATTATACAGGGACTTAAGCCACCAAAGTTCCAGTATTTATCTTAAATGCAAAATAAACCCACAAGGTTTTAAACTCTGCTAAGAAAAGTCAAATCTTTTCACAGAATCTCCTTCTGATTGAAGCTCAGAATGAAAACACAGCTTCCCTTAGAAGGGCCTATGAGTCATAAACAGGTAACAGGTGTGCTCAAGACAGCGTCTCTTTGTCTGCAGCGAAGCTGCTGTCATGGCTAAGCATCCTGGACCAGTTGCCTGTGATGTGCAGATGCAGTTGTCTGAGCTCTATGGTTGAGAGATGCTGTGAAGTCCAGGATCACGGACGGCACATTTTAAGTGCGGGAATTTACCAGGGCACTGCAGCAGTCTTTAAAAGACAGTGTCTTACCCACACCCTCCCCCAAGTTAGGCAGGGGTGGTGCTCACCTTTAATCCCAGCAACTCAGGAGGCAAAGGCAGGAGGATCTCTGTCTGAGTTCAAGTTCAGCGTGATCTATAAAGGAATTCTAGAATAGCTGGGGCTAGACAGAGAAACCCTGTTTCAAAAAGCAAACAAAAAGGGGACAGTATCTTAGTGGTGACAGTGAACAGAGAGAGATAAAAAAGAGAGAGATTTTGGGAGGGGAGAGGCAAGACGGGGAGCAGAGAAAAATGTAGAGCACAATAAAAATCAATAAAATGAAATAAAAAAACAGAAAAATAGAGAGATTTTAAGGAACATCGTGAAGAAGAGTAACAATAGAATTTCACCCAAACCTTCACTGTAACCTGCATGAGGTATCAGATGCTGGGGGAGAGGACAGGACAGGAATGTTCTCCAGACAACCCACCTTGCTTGGGCTTGCATGCTGGCTGGCTGGTATCACCTTTTACTAAGCTTAGGAATCCAGGACCAGGATTGCAAGGGAAGATTACAAATTTTATTTTCAACATACTGTGTTTAAGGCACCTATAACATACCCAAGGTAGATATGAGGTGAAAAACAGACTGGACCTGAAGTCGGCCAGAGACGTCAGTTTGGGGCTGGGGAGATGGTGTGGTTAGTGAACTGCTTGCTGTGCAAGCTTGAGAACCCAAGTCCAATCCACGCACCCGTGGGCCGGACCACGGACAGCGGCACACTCCCCAAAGCTGGAGGCAGAGCAGGTGGACCCCTGGGACCCTGGGGCTTACTTACAAGCCAGCCAACCTATCTACCTGGTGAGCTCCAGGCCTATGAGAGATCCTGTCCAAAATACGAGGAATGCCACCCAAAGTTGACTTCTGTCCTCCACATGCACATAAGTGTCTGCATACACATGAACAAAACATAAACCTTTAATGCTAGCACTCAGGAGGCAGTGGTGAGAGAGCTTTGTGAGTCTGAAACCAGCCTGAGCTACAGTAATGACTTCCAGCTAGCAAGATATAAGAGACCCTGTCTCAAAAAACAGAAAGTTGGCAGTACAGCTTGGGAGGTTGAGAATGTAATGTAGTTCAGAACATAGTACCTACCTAATACATGTGGAGCCCTGGATTCAGTTCCCAGGACCACCAAAAGATAAAAACTACAATCTCTGTCACACACATATCTATAGATGTACGGGCAGTAGGATGGCTCAGTAGGTAAGGGTGACCTGCCACCATGACCACCTGGGTTTGAGTCCCAAGACTCACATGATGGAAGAGAACCCATTCCTGCAAACTAAGATATGAGTGACATTTGAAGTCATGAGAAAGGATGACACTACAGAGTATAAAATATTAACCTTAAAGAAATTCAACAGTTTCTGACTGGAGGTAGATGAGGAACTAACAGGCTAAAGAGAAGAAAAAACAAGAGGAAAGTGGCATAGGAAGACATGAGATATGACAGGAGCAGTGACAACGTCACCAGCGGTGCCCGGTAGGGACGAACAGGGACACACACACTCTGGGAGGCTGGGACAGGTTAGAAAGTAGGTTACACATAGGAGGAAGGAGAGGAGGAAAGGAGGGATGGAGGGAGGGAAGATAGGCTGTGTGAGAAAGGAGGGTGCTATATAGTTTCTAGGATATCTTCTACTTCGAGGCCTGATCCCTACGTTTCATGAAAGAAATGAGGCAGTATTGTAGTTGTCAACAATGTTTTCCTGAGAGACCCTGGGCCTTGTCAGACCCAGGACTGCTGCGGAAGCACGCTCATAACCAGGCGAGAAGGCCAGAAGTGCTTGCTCAGGAAATACAGCAGCCAAGAAGATGTCCTCAGAGACCATCCAAGGCCAAGGCTGAGAATCCCATCAAGTACTTGGAGATCAGCAAAAGGCAGCACAGAGAACTACCAGTATCCTCACAGAAACCCCGCGGGATTGCCTGTCTCAGCTGACAAACATTACAACCTACACACCACAGGTCTCTTTCCAGGAGAAAAATATAAGGGTTTGGTATATAATCAAGAATATGGAGACACACTTTAAAAAAATCAAGGATTTTCTTAATATATATTATATTTGCTTTTCCAAGATTAAGAAACGGTTCATAGGGTTGGACAGATGGCTCAGCAATTAAGAGTGCTTTCTGCCTTTCCACAGGACTCAATTCAGTTCCTAGCACCCACACCATCTGGTGACTACTGTGACTCTAGCCCCAGAGGCTCAGACGCTCTTTTCTTGCCTCCCTGGGCACCTACACATACAGACACATATGCACAGCAATTGCTTTAAGGTTTTTAAAAAGAAGGAAACAAGGATCTCAGTAAAAGGAACCGAGGGACTCACACTCCAGCAGCAATAATACAAAAGCAGTGGCTGCTCGTGTGCACCCTGCCCGTCTTAACAGGAGCCAGAAATCAAGTGTTCACCGCAGAGTTTGGCCTGAAGGCCCAGTAAAGCAGAGTGGACAGGGTGTGCCTGGGCTGGGAGAGGAAGCAGGAGCCAACACCTCACATTCTTAGAGGCGGGGGTGTGACTGACTCAGCTCAGTTGGGGACAGGACTCCCACAGGTGGGTGAACTTGTGGCCAGGCTCTCTGCTCCAACTAAATCAAGAACTGCTGTTTTGTTACAACTCAATAGCAAAAAGAGCAACTAAAAAAATAAAAACAAAAACAAGCAAAGGGAGTGGGGAGCCGCTCTGTGGGTAGTGAACTAACTTGTTACCAAACCAGATGATCTAAATTCAATCCCAGCTCACAAGGTGGAAATTGTCCCCTGGCCTCCACACAACACATACACACCTTCATACATAATAAACAAAATTTAAAAATTAAATTAAATCGAAGAATGTGAAAACAGAATTTTCTTTTTAAAATGACATATTAATGGTCAATCACCACATGAAAAAAATGAAAAAATAATTCGACATCATTATTTATTACAAAATTGCAAATACCACAAACATCTAGTATCACAATGAGAGACCATTTCACATTCACTGGGGTCACTATCTTCAAAATAACAAGGGTTGGTAAGGATACAGAGAAACTGGAACCTTCTGTGTTGATGGCAAGAACATAAGGGGTGCAGATACCATGGGCAACAGTTGGGGAGAAGTTAAGACATTAAGTCATATGACCTGACAGCTTTCACAGGAAGGTGAATACCAAGAGAAAGAAACCCAGGTGTTCAAAAGCAATCTGAGAATGCTTGCTGAGACTTTCCTTAGCCAAGGCAGAAACAGTGCGCATGTCCATGTTTAAGACACTATGGAATATTCATACTATGGATTACTATGCAGATAAAATGAGGGGGGAGTATTGGTAAATGCTATATCACAGATAAACCCTGAAAATAATTACGCTAACCCCCAAAAGTTATTTTATACAAACAACAAAAATAATCAATCTAGGACCATGGTGACGACTTGGCAGGTAAAGGTGGCTGGTGCCAAGCCCCACCACAGCCTGTATTTAATTCCGAGAACCCACACCACAGGAGAGAACAGACTCCCAAAGCTGTCCTCTGACTCCATACAGATGCTATGGCACAAGTATTCCTACACATAATTCACACGTGTGTACACATTAATGAATAAATAAAAGTGTAATGAAATTTCTAAAGAAAGTCAGGCAATCTAGAAACAGAAAAAAGATGAATGGCTGCCACATGGAGACTCAATGGGAGGAGACTATAACCAGTATGCAAGCTGGATTCCTTTGGGAAGACTTCTGGAATCAGTAGTGTCGGTTATGCGACAGTTTTAGTTCAGCTGCATTTTATCTAAATTAAAAAAGGTCTTCTCAAACCGATGCACCACACAGGTGAGGCACTGTGCTGCAGCCTCTGTCTGGAACAGGTGCAACAGAGAAGGAGCACCTAGCAGATGCCACCCCAGTTGTACCCCAAGCAATCTGCAGCCACCCAGAAATTTAAGGGAACCACGCACACAGTGGCCAGGGAAGACAAACCGACACGCTGATTTCTGAAAATTAACTTTACTGCTGTAAGCAGAAACCCTAAGCATTTAGACTAATGAATTAATAGGGAAATCAGAGAGGCAATGAGCAAACAAAGGCAAGGAAACTTCCATGTTATCACATTACTACTCCCCAATTGAGTTAACATATTTAAACAACTGAAAAAATAGAGATATGGCCACCAGAAGCCCATAAAAGGACCTGGAAACGGTAAAAACAAGCTCAAAGCCACGGCAGGCACAGATGCATGAGTCACAGGCACCGCCTGGCTGATCTGTGTGGGTCAACAGAGGGCAGAACTGAGACTACAAATCGACTCTGATATCAAAGGGCTATTTATAAAGCTTTCCAAAAACCTTGGCTTTTGCTTCATCAAATGGAAAAGGAAGGAGGCTCACTTATACCTGTCCGTATCACCCCAGGAGACAATGCTGTCTCTAAACTAAACTTCTGGGCTAGACAAGCAACCAGAACCTTGTTCCCAGCCAAGTGCTCTGACAGAAAGACCAGGTCCACATCACCCACTTCTCCATCCAGGGTGATTGATACAGAGTTCAGACCATGATGAAATCATTCATGGACCAAACGTCACAGTTGTCATTTGTCCCCAACTCCACACCCACCCATGCTACCATGGAACTGGTGTAAACAGACTGCAGTTTCATATGCTATTAGCTCTGATCTAAGTAGCTGACATAATACCAATTAAATTTATAATGACTTGGGAGTAATAAAAGCGTCCTTGGCACAATTCTCTAAGCAAGCATGATTCAAGGGGTGGTTTCATTTTGCCCTTTCTTCAACCCCTAGGTGCCAGGTTATGGAGAAACCACTCATAATCTCTACTCAGAGCTGATGTTTTAAGAGAATTATTTTATAAAAAGATCAAAAATCCTAGAACATTCAAGCATTCCATAAGAATCCCACTTCTTGGGCTAGTAAGAGGACTCAGAGTAAAGAAAGGTGCTTGCTACAAATCTCTGGAACCCAGAGCGGGAGAGAACCAAGATACACACACACACACACACACACACACACACACACACACACACACACANAGAGAGAGAGAGAGAGAGAGATGTTTGAAATAATTTTCATTTCTTTAGAGCCAAAGTAAATGACGGCATGAGTTGGGGTCTGGTGGCAGGATTCTGGCTTCCCATCTGATGTCCTCTCTCTCTGAATTGGTCCTAGCCCTGCAAAGCACATGTGATCTTTATTTCCCAAATATGGGCAAAGGACACCAATTCACGAGATGGTTTTCTCCATTTTCCATGGCTGTTAAGAAATCAGAGCACCAGATACCACACTTACATCCTCCAGCCCAGCAGCCAGCCCTAGAGTTTATGCTTCTTGGAGGAGTCTAAGGGCCCCATGGCACACTTAAGTGAGGTAAACTATAGTTTCAACAGTAGATTCTTCAAACAAAATACAGAAAGTTACTTTTTCTTGTGGAATTTGCTACAACAGTTTAATATCAACAAGCTACATCTACTTATGTAGACAGGGCTTTAAAACCTGCTACTGAGTGGGGAAAAAAGTCGTTAAGAGATCTGAACAGTATTTCATCCATTATGTATCTACAGCATGAACACAGCCAACAAAAGTTTTCCCTGGCCACTCAAACAAAGAAATGAACTAGGAGGGGCTGTGGGGTCTCCTTCCTGACAGTAGCTGCTCCTGGCTAACAACAACGAGGCTATACTGCTGGGGAGAGAGCTTTTCAGACTCCAGTCTCATCAGTGTTGTATGGTGGTGGTGGCAGTGGTGGCAGTGATGGCAATGGTGGCAGGCTGGTGTGTGTGGAGGGGGCTGTTTGGGTTTCTTTTTAGGTCATTTTGTTCTTTCGCTATGTAATCCTGACTGGCCTGGAATTCACTATGTAGACCTGGCTGGTCTCCAACTCAACAGATAGATCTGCCTCCCCCTCCGGAGCACTGAAAGGTGTGTGCTTCTGCATCTAGCTTTGGTTTCTGTAAAAACCAAAATTACAGCTAGATACTGGGAAATGGCTTGCCTAGCATGTGCAAGGTCCAGGGTTCAATCTCCAGTATTGCCATGAGGAAACAATCAAACTTTCATTTGTTAGTTCTGGGTGACGAGTACATGTCTGCTTGTTGAGACAGGGTCTCACATAACCCATGCTTCTCTCAACATCACTTTCTGACCTTCCTCTTGAGTGCTGGGATTGCAAGCCTGTGTCCCACACCTGGTCTACATGGCACTGCTGACCAAACTCAGAACTGAGTTACATCCCAGTCCCAAATGTTTAAATTTTGCATATCTATATGTCCTGATTCTTTTCCAATTAAAAAAAAACTTTTATAAACATTTGATGGCAATACACATGATCAGTACACAGGTACAGTGGCACACGCCTTTGATCCCACACTTGGGAGGTAGAGGCAGGTGGATCTCTGTGAGTTCGATACTGGTCTACATAGTGAGTTCCAGGACACTTTGGGCTATTTAGTTGAGACCATGGCTCAAAAAAATCAAAAAGGAAAAAAACACAAAAAACAGGTGTCGGGCTCATACCATAAGTAAATAATAAATTACTCATGTGCAAGGCTTAGTACTTTTAAAATTAGTTTTGAAACTTCAAGACTGACTAGGAAGCACTGGTGTACAGAGGTTAGCAACATCTGTTCCTATGAACACGGGGACTATCTACAGTGGATCACCTCTGGGAGCCCAGGGCACACAGAACAGTGTATGCAAACACAGCAAATGAGTCACTGGCACCAGCTACTTACTCAGAAGTAGAACTCAGACCAAGCGAGTGAAAGTAATGCCAGCCATTTCCTTTCAGCTCCCTTCTCCTAGACCTTTCCACTCTGACACGGCACTGCCCACATCATCTGTGATTCAAATCCCTCCACCTCAGCCCCCTCCAGCTGTGGGGAGGTGACAGCCAGCCCTAACCTAAAGGCACTGTGTTATTTATTGCCTGCTCTATCCCTGGTGACACTTTCCCCAGAGTGCTTAGATCTGTGTGTGCAAAGTTCCAATTTAACAGCTGGCATTGTACCACATGTCTATAATCCCAGAAGGTAGAGACTGAAGGATCAGGAGTTCAAGTCTTCCTCAGCTACACAGTGAGTCTGTAGGCCAGTTTAGGCTACCCAAGACCCTGCTTCAAAACACAAAGCAAAACCAAAAACTTCCATCACATCTTACAGGTTGGAGAATGCCTCCATCTTGTGAACCTGTCCCAGACCCTCTCCAACAGGAGAACGAATGTAAAGTGCAGAAGGGAGAGATGATTCCAGGAACACAGAACAAAATCCCAGCCTTGCTTGACTCCTCTCTTCCACGCTTAGACACAATCATCTTTTCTCTGCCTTCATATTTATCCACTGCCACAGTCCAAGACGGCAGAACCTACCAACTGGATGGCGCAGAAGCCTTCATCAAACTATCTGCTGAGCCCAGCAGGGGATGTAAGAGATGAGTAAAAGCCGGGCATGCTGGTGCACACCTTTAGTCCTAGCAATCGGGAGGCAGAGGCAGGCGGATCTCAGAGGACAGCCTGGTCTACATAGTGAGTTCTAGGATAGTCAGGCTACATAGTGAGACTCTGTCTCAAAAAAATAAAAAGGGTGGTGGTGGTGGTGGTGGTAAAGCAAGCACTCCCAAAGCCTGCAGTATCCAAGCTTCATGTGAACACCAGGCTTCCCTCAGACACACTCAAGCCTTCCATCCAAAAAATCTGCAACGAAAACAATCCATTTTTTGGCTCTGGTATTAAAATGGTCAGATTCAGACACTATCCCACTCCAAATCAAAACAGGAATTATACAAAGAAAGGATTTCAGATGAGACTTTAGCAACCTAGACTATGAAAACCCAAGCAAGTCCTCAGTCGGTTAAGTCAAGAAAACCTGCAGAACACCAGAAGCCTAACAAAGTCTTCCTGGTTTTCACCCAATTCACCTCTCTCTGTGACAGGAAGACAGGCGGGAACCCTTCAACAGCTTCACAAACACACAGACTGCTGGGTCTCCTTTACAGCGTTATTTTGATTAGGAGAAATGGAGACCAGAGATCCAGACAAACCCAGGCAGTTTTCCGTGTGGCTGTCTCTGACTCTCTGGCTGGCTTTCGGGACCCTATTCTTCATACTGGGTTGCCTTGCCCAGCCTTAGCACATGGGGAGGTGCTTAGTCCTACTGCCATGTTTTGTCCACATCCATGGGAGGCCTGCCCTTTTCTGAAGAGAAAAGGAGGAGGAGTGGATGGGGGCCCCTCGCTGCCCCCCTCACTGGGAGGAGAAGAGGGAGGGGAAACTGTGGCCAGGGTTTAAGATTAATTAATTAATTTTTAGAACCTGCTGAAAAAGAAAATAAACAAACAAACAAAAAATCAAATACAGGAAGGGCCAACAAGATGGCTCAGTGAGTCAAGGCGCCTGCGGCAAAGTCTGGCTTTTGGTCCCCAGGACCTACGTGGTAGAAGGACAGAACTGACTCCTCGGTCAAGCTGTCTTCAGACTGCAAGCAGGAGCCTGTTCATGATCACACACAAATACATACAAAATAAATAATGTTTCAAGTTTTAAATTAAATGCAGGAAGGTGTATTGGAGTCACATGTGCGGTTAACTTTTTTAATCAACCTGACTCAAACACCTGGTTAGGACTAAGTACATTTCCTTTTCACACATTAACTTTCCCATTCAAACTACTAACCCTCATTTGCCTGCCTTCTCTCTCAACACACACGCTCTCCCAGTGCATCCCCACTATCAAAGCCAAAGCACAAAACCACAAATGCATGTTAATCTCCAGCACAGATGGAGTCCCAGCAAGCTTTGTGAGCCCCTGGCTCTGGCTCTCCACTGTAAATGGATGTGAGTATACAAGCCCTGTGGGGTTTGAGAAAAAGGAGCGCTCAGTGGTCTTGTCAGTATTTTAAACAAACATCCAATGGGAATGGTACCAGGTTGCTTTCTCCTTCCTCCCTAGGAACTAAACTGAGCACCATTCCACGTAGCTCAACGGCAAAAGCCTTAGAACTTCCTCCCCTTATTTGTTATTTTAGCAATTTAGTGGACGACGCCTGACAGCTAAACAGGCCTAGAATAGCTAAAGGGAGAGGGATTATCAAAAACTACCAGCAAAATACAACAACAACGTCACCACTTCCTCCCATCATAAGAAAGTCATTTTCCACATCTTTGCAGCATCACACAATTTGACCTTTGGAGTCACATATAAAAATAGTATTGCAGTATAGAAACCAGTGGAAAATGATAAGGTTTCCTGAACTGGAATACTGTTCCACGCTCACATCTATTTTCTTAAAAACAAAAGCAGAAGTTGGGTGTGGTGGCATATCTCTGTAATCCCAGCACTTGGGAAGCTGAGACAGAAGGACCAGGCGTTCAAGGACAGTCTTGGTTACTTAGCAAGTTCAGGGGCCAGGGCTACAGAGACCCCCATCTCAAAAACAAAACAAAGCTGAAGTGAATAAAACTAAATTGTTTTACAAAAAAAAAGTTAGGACTAGCCAGCAGTGTTTAAAGGCACTTGCTGCTTACGCCTGACTTCAACCCCAAATCCCACATGGTGGAAGAGACCTAACTTCCCCTCATCTACTGACCTCTGCCTGTGTACTTCAGTGTGCATGGGTGCATGCGAGAGTGCACACACACACACACACACACACACACACACACACACCAGGCTGTGAGTAACCTGACAAGGGGGCTAGGAACCCAACTACGGCCACTGTAAGAACGATGAGCACCCCCTTTGCTGAGTCGTCTCTCCAGCCCCATTACAAACGACTTTTAAACCATCATATGAACACCTCTGACTTAAGTTACCACCAAACTATGGAGGGAGATACCATCCTGCCACGGATGCACTCACTAAAGCAGGCAGAGCCTTCTCCTCACTGAGGAATGAACACTCTGGCTTTTCCTGGACAGCACCTTTCTGTCTGTCTCAGGTTCTCATGGAGCCTTGGCTGGCCTGGAACTACATAACAAAGGAAGACCATCAACTTCTGATTCCCCTTCCCTCTACCTCCCAGACTGCACATGCTTGGTCAGTATCTGTCTGCAGCTTGAAGCTGGCGATCCTACTGTAAGAACAGCAACTGACCGAGTGAGAATGAGGGTAAGTGGAAGCCCACTAACTCCTCCTTACCACATGGTTACACCACCAAGGAGCTGCCCACTAACATGAAGGAAAATTTAAACAGGAACTCATCAAAAGAAACAAGCCTCTAGGTAGCCCAAAAAAGACCTGAGGCACAGGAAGCCAGGAGTCTGTATTTATGACTGGACATATAAAGTGTGTAGCAGCCAAGGCAGAAGTCAATAATCCTCTGAAGCATTCAACAGAATGACTGCTGTGGGCACAAACACTACGAGAGGAGCAACAAGGCCACCTAGATTCAGATCCGTGAGAAGAGAACAACTGAGCCAAGATGCAGGAAACCACCTCTGGGTTCACTGGGCACACGTAGTTACTGAAGGGAAAACTTAGCCGCAAAATGAAGGCTCACCATCAGGGAGTAGAGCCAATCAGAGGGATGAGCATATACAAAGTATCTGTAATGTGTATTTTACAGATAGATAAATAATAGAGTTGTCTAGTTAAAAAGAACAGTCCATTTGAACTGTTTACATCTAAATTCTTCTCAGACCAAAAATATTTCTACTGAGGATATGAAATATACCAAAGTTCCTATTTGGGCAAATTTTAGCAACTAGAACACAACACATGCACACTAATGCAGTGGGAATAGTGATGCAGGGAACACGTGATCAGAACAAGAACACATGTGGGCATGGAGGGACCGAAGCCTACACTACTTCTGAAGGCTACGCCAGGTGAGCCTGAAACTACATTCCACCTTATGACACCAGGACACGGGGATCATACAGAGTTCACCACCAACTAGGCTCTTTTACACTTACATCTTAAACAACCAAAAACTATTTTAAAATGAACATTTTTGTAAATGCTGAGAATGCAAATGAACTCCATAAAGAAATAACCAGCCATGTATGAAATCTCAATGTACGAAGCACTAAAAACCATCACATGGCCCAGAATTCCAAGTGAAAACAAAGGAACTTGGCTGGAAACTTGGTCTTTGCATTTTTTAAAAATAAAAAAATAGCCAGGTAGTGGTGGCACATGCTTTTAATCCCAGTACTTGGGAGGCAGAGGCAGGTGGATCTCTGTGAGTTCAAGGCNTCAAGGCCAGCCTGGTCTACAAGAGCTAGTTCCAGGATAGGTACCAAAGCTACACAGAGAAATCCTGTCTCAAAAATAAATAAATTAATTAATTAATTAAAAAATAAAAATAAAGTCATAAGTGCCTTGCTGTCTAGCTAGTACTGAAAGTTAGAAGTTTGTGGAGTCAATTTCTGACATATATTTCTTTCTAGGACTCAAATTCTGCTGGGGTGAAGATAAAGGTCATCTCCAAAAAGAAGTCCCATTCTCAGCAAGAGTATGCTGTAAATTGCCAGGCACTTTGAGATCTGTAAGGATAAGAACGGATTGTCTCCTAGAACTTCTGTACAACGTGGTACTAGACAGCAAGGAGGATAACAAACACTTCACATACAACAAAGTCCAAGAAGAGGTTAAGTTACATTATTTTTAGGATACATTTGCAGGTAATAATACTAATACTTTTATTCTATGGGTGTTTTGCCTTGATGTATATCTGTGTACCACGTGCCCGATGCCCACAGAAGCCAGAAGGGGGCACAAGATCCCTTAGGAACGAAATACATACAGATGTGAGCTGCCATTGTGGGTGCTGGGAATTGAACCTGGGTCCTCTGGAAGAGTAGCCAGTGCTCTGAATGGCTGAACTATCTCTCTGGGTCCATAAAGAGTAAAATAGAGCTGAAAAGATGGCTCAGCTGCTAAAAGCACTGACAACTCTTGCAGAGGAAACAAATTTGATTCCGAGCACCCCCAACTGCGTATAATTCCAGCTCCAGGGGATCTGACACTGGCTTCCTTGGGCACTTGCCCTCTCATGTATGCACCCACACTGACATACACACAAACCCACACTCATACCCACACACTGACATACACACATATAAATAAAATAAAATGAAACTTAAAAACGAATTTTTTTAGATTTTTAAAAATAACTATCTTTGTGTAGGAACATTTTGCATGTGTACCACATGCATGTCTGGTGCCTTTGGAATTTGAAAAAGGATGTTAGATCCCCTAAAACTGGACTTATGAATGGCTGTGAGCTGCCATGTGGGTCTGGGAACTGAACCTGGATCCTCTGCAAGAGCAGCAAGTGCTGCATCATCTCTCCAGCCTCAAAACAAATCTTTTTTGAAAAATTAAATGGTTACCTCAAAAGTTAGGGTAATGAAAATAATTAACTAATTAATTTTTTAAAAAGTCAGACATGGTGACACATGCCTTTAATCCAAGCACTGAGAGGCAGAGGCAGGCAGATCTCTGAGTTTGAGACCATCTGGACTACAGAGGAGTTGGACAGCCAGGGCTATGTAGAGAAACCTTGTCTTGAGACTAAAAGGGGAAAGAGGGTGAGATGGTTGTCAGGCATGGTGGCACACTTTCCTTTAAACCCTGAACTTGGGAGGCAGAGACAGGAGGATCTCTGAGTTTGAAACCAGTCTGATGTACATAATCAGGCCAGCCAGGGCTATAGTGAGACCTTGTCTCAAAAAGAGCAGCTGCCTGTGGGGAGGGGCAAGGGGGATGCAGTGTGACCAGGGAGTAAAAAACAAACATTCTGGGCACCTCTGGTGTCTTGCCCATATCTGATTTCTCAGCCTTATAATTATTATCAGTATTTGCTTTATAATTCTTAAACTATATTTAACACATTTCTTTGAATTCCATATGTCATTACAAAATAATTAATTAGACTAAAATTATAATGGGTTCTAAACTGAGTTATTCAAGCAGCTGAAATGGGTATATTCCATGCCTAAGGTTTTTGAGTTATTTTTAAAGAATTATTTTATTATAATGGGGGGTGTGAATGTTAGTGCAGCTTGTGGTAGAGGCCAGAGGTGTCAACCGCCCAAGCTGCAGTTACAGGCAGTGTGGGCAGCCTGACTAGAGCAATGGGAACTGAATGCAGGTCCTGGTGAAGAACAGTGTATGCTCTTAAGCACTGAACCATCTCTCTAGCCCTCATGCTAAATGTTTTTAAAGCATTCTGGGGACCTCCAAAGACAGGTCCCATCACAAAACACTGCCAGCTCAAAAATGAAATATTTACAGCAAAATTGGACATCCACCCCAAGTGCCACCTGTGCTGTGGAAAAAATTATCCTCAGTGGGGAGAGTAAAATTTCCTTAATTGTAGGAATTCCCCCAAAATATGTTCTCATCAGGGATCATAGCTAAGCCAGTTGTAGCATCACAGATGCCTCCTATCTGGTTCCCGCATCAGTTCTCTTCCGCTTTCAGAATTTAATGAAATGTTTTGGATTTTACATATAGCCTGGGCTGGGGAAATATTTCAACAACCCTAATATTGCAACACTTTGCCTCAGAAATGGCACCGAGCCAAGGACCAGAGGCCTGCATTTCCTCACTCTTACTCTGTCACTGCTGAGCTAACCAGGGTGGTGGCAAGGGTGGTAACCCTGTTGGAGACAGAAGAAAAGGCAGTGGCAGAAGAGCATACAGATAGATGTGCCTAAAAGAGACCATAAAGAGGGTCAGCCTCAACAGTGCACCACTGAAACACAGAACAGCACAGGAGACAAATTAACAACAATTGGATTGACGACTCTAACAGCGGATGCTAGAAATAAGTGGGAAGTTACTTTTAGAAGAGCTGAGACAGCCCTAAATAAAAAGCGAATACCCTGAAGTGTGCAGGCAGTAACCACGGGCACTTACACCCACAACAGCCTCTAAGTATCACTGCCCACTAGACTGGCGGATGAAAGGCGCATTCCTAGACACCCTTACAGAAAGAGATCCCAGCAATCTTTCATCACAACTGAATACACAGAAGAAAAATCCGAAGAAGAGAATTATTAAAATTAATGTGAGTCTGTTCTAGTGCACAAGTGGGTTTCAGGTGCAGGAACAGACGATTAATGTGTGTAGTTAAAAAAAAACCTAAGAGGCAGGCTGTGGTGGCACACGCCTTTAATCCCAGCCCTGTGAAACCAGAGGCAGGAGATCTCTGAGGCCAGTCTGGTCTATAGAGTGAGTTCCAGGACAGCCAGGGCTACACAGATCCTGTTTCAAAAACCCAAAACCCAAATCCAAAAATCAAAACAAAAGCTCATAAGGATTTTTTCAGGAAAATTTGCTTCAGGAAAGAAAAAGATCTTGCACATGGCGGCTGATGGTAAAAACAGGGGTCATTGGCCAGGTGGTGGTGGTGCACACCTTTAGTCCCAGCGTGGTCTACAAAGTGAGTTCCAGGGCAGCAGGAATGTTGCACAGAGAAACCTTGTCTTGAAAAACCAAAACCAGAGGTCACAGGCAGAGATGGAAAGTGAAGGCATCTCACACCACTGTTTTGTAGCTACTGCATTTCTTTTCTTTACTTGCCTTTTTTTTTTTTACAATTAGAGAGTGTGTGCGTGTGCGTGTGTGTGCACGTGCGTGTGCTCTCACACACACGTGCACCATTGGAAATCAAGAGAACGACTTCAGGAATTGGTTTCTTCTCTCTGTGTGTTCCAGGGATTGCCGTCGGGTTTGGCAGCAATCACCTTTACCATCTCACTGAAACAGCATCGTTTAACACTCGTAGGTTTGTTACAAGCCGGTGTTGGGCACATATACCATCAGCATGTCTTCAACAGTATATGCTAACTTCTGTCTGCGTCATATTGTAGTAATCTCTGGGATACTTCAAACTTCCTCATTCCTCCTGCTCCCCCACCCTCGCCTCCCCCCAGCCCACTCCCATCTACTCCTCCAAAAGAGTAAGGCCTCTCATAGGGAGTCTTCCATATGCATTTTCTAAATAAAATGATATAGGATGCTAGTTAGGGTAAAGTATAATGCAAACATAACTCTCGTAAGTACTGGGAAACCAAAAAAAAAGATCATTTTAGCCTGAATAATATAGTTTTATAATATATACTTAAAAATACATGCTTTATTGTTACCAAAATCTGGGATATCTTCAAGGCTTGTCTGTATGCTAAGGCAGACATAAGATGCATGCAAAAATTAAATGCAGGGGGCTGGAGAGATGGCTCAGGGGGTTAAGAGCATTGCCTGCTCTTCCAAAGGTCCTGAGTTCAATTCCCAGCAA
>LOJH01006732.1:10510-26588 GCA_001685095.1 Ellobius talpinus | reverse complement strand
CACAACCATCTGTAATGGGGTCTGGTGCCCTCTTCTGGCCTTCAGGCATACACATAGACAGAAGCTTGTATACATAATAAATAAATAAATATTTTTAAAAAATTGAATGCAGAGGTAATAAGAGCCTGCAACAGTGGGAGGAATGGAAAATAAAAAATCAAATAGAAATTTACATTATTAAATCAAAAAGCCATCAATAATTATAAAGTAATATAGAATAACGCTTTTTTTAAGTGTATGTATTATGTATAAAAATACCTATACTGAACAAAGTTTAAAACAATACATACCAAATTGTGCACTAACATTTGGAGGGATACAGGAAAACAAGGAGACTATATTTCCATACTTAATTTTTTCTATTGCTCGAGTTTTTTGCTTTTTATGGTGTAGATGTATAATTTTTATAATATAAATAACATATAAAATTAAAGATCTGAAAGAAGAAAATTAACTTCCTAGCATAGACGTTATTTAGCTCTGGTAGTTTTCTGTAGCTTTAATTAGTCTTTCAGATAGGCGCCAAAGGCCCTAACTTGGTTCTACTAAACAAAATATCCAGCAGTATTTGGGAGATCTGAAAGAAAAGCTTCTACAAACTAAATTCCCTTGTGCTCGTTAGAACTGAGCAATATGTTAAAATCATCTGTGGCAATTTTACCTTGGTAACCTGTGTGTGTGTGTGAGAGAGAGAGAGATGAATGCAGATGTCCACGGAGGCATTGGACCTCCTAGATCGGGAGTTATAGTTGGTTGTGAGCCACCTGCCATGGGTGCTGGGACTGAACAGAGGTGTCCTGCGGGAGCTGCTCATGCTCAAACTCATGAACACCTACTTCTCTAAGTCCCTAGGGAACATGCTTAAGTATAAAAGCTAAAAAAAATAAGAGCAGAGAGTATAACACTTGCCACCCAAATCTGACCACCTGAGTTGTAGCCCTAAACCCCACAG
This sequence comes from Ellobius talpinus, assembly GCA_001685095.1. NCBI lineage: Eukaryota > Metazoa > Chordata > Mammalia > Rodentia > Cricetidae > Ellobius > Ellobius talpinus. The sequence continues at coordinate 25,636 of LOJH01006732.1, read as the reverse complement.
AACCAACTCCCAAAAGATGACCCTGGTCTCTGCTCAAGTGTCATAGTACACACACAAAAACATTAAATTTTGCACAAATAGTTAATGTATATTTATAACTTATTCAACACAGATCATAAGAAAAAAAATCTGGGGGCAGCGTGACAGCTCTTCTGGTAAAGGTACTTGCCAACAAGCCTCATGACCTGAGTTCAATCTCTAGGTCCCACAGGGCAAAAGGAGACAACCAACTCTTGAGTTGTCCTCTGACTTCCACACACAAGCCATAGCACATGCATGCTCCACCACCACACGAAAGAAAAACATCATTTCCATACAGTAACCGCTGTTTAACAATCCAATATACAGCTTTACATTCAAAAGCCAGGAGTGTTGGCATATACCCACAATCTCGCAACTTAGGAATCGGAGACAGGAAGATCAAGAGTTCAAGGTTATCTTTGGCTACACAGCAAGTTAAAGGCCAGTATGAACTAAATGAAACTTAGTCTTGAAAGCCATAACACAACAAAATTTAGACACATATCAATGACTTTAGTTCTGGTTTGTTTCCATAAAGCATTTAACCACATGGGGCTGAGGAGATGGCTCAGTAAAGTGCTTGCCGTACAAACATGAGGACCTGAGTTCAAGTCCCCAGCACCCATGTAAAGAAGCCAAGAGTGAAGGTGACATCTGTACCATCACAGTTGGGAAGGCAGAGACTTGTGGGTTCCTGGAGTGCTGGCCAGCCAATCTAGCCACATCAGTGAGCTCCAGGTACAGTGAGAGACTGTCTCAAAAGCTAGAGTGAAAGAGAAAAATACCAAGGTTGACCTCAGGCCCCCACATGCACACAAAAACATAACACAAATACACATGAACACATTACACACACACACGAAAAAACTTGCATTATGCTATTTATTCATCAGAACAAATTTCAAATGTATTCACTTAGCTGCAAAAATCAATTTTTTGTTTAATATATATGAAATAGTTTCATTTGGGTTTTTCAGATATTTTTGTTTTTTCCTGAGTGAAACTAACAGGAAGAATATTTGCTCTAAAGCAGCTCTGAGGCACAAAGGCAACAGAACAGGCTATAACAACAAACTGGTTACCATAGGCTGACAGATTTTTTTCTTTATGGTTTTTGTTTTATTTTTACATTGCATCTTTCCAAGCCACTAATATATCAAGTTAGTTTAAATTATCAGTCAAACTAAAGTAAATCTAAGAAGCTCTTCCACACTCCCAGGCCATGCCAAGTCAGTGCCCCGAGAAACCCCCACTGACTAGAGGGGGTGTCTCCCCAATTCAGCAGAGGGTTGAGTCATATTCTAAACCACTGCCTCAACAGTACTGACAGAAATTAGGTCACCTGACCTATGAAATCATAGTATATCCACCCCGGTCACAGCCAATCTAACTGTTGTGATTGATGTACAGGATTGGCCCTTCACCAAGGTCCCAGAAAAAAATCCCATCAAAGGTCTCAACGCATAAGAAAACTGTAATAAGCTTGAGCTTCCCACCACTTTCTAATCTATTATCTTTTACCCAAGTTTTAAAGATGCTTGTTTTCCTCGTAGGAGTACATAGCATCACTCAGACTGTTTATTAATTATGGCTCCCTGCTTTGTTATAAAGTAAAGATAAAAGAATTGCATGTAAAACAGATAGTATAGTAAGACCCTCTGGCAGCTGTTACTATTGTCCATTATTCTGTCCATCTGCCACAGTTTATTTAAACAATGTACTACTCTTATGTCTATGGTTTTTGTTTTTTTTTTTTTTAAGAAACTGTGTAGTAAAAGGCAATGGAGAATACACATTCAGACCAACACCTTATCTTTAAAAACTGCCTACAGGGGGCTGGAGAGATGGCTCAGCGTTGAAGAGCACTGACTGCTCTTCCAAAGGTCCTGAGTTCAACTCCCAGCACTCACATGGCGGCTCACAACTGTCTATAAATCCAGTTCCAGGGCATCTGACCCTCATACCAATGAACATAAAACAATAATAATAAAATAAATTTACAAAAAAACTGCCTACAGTTTAAAAAAAGTTTTGTTTCTTATCTTCAAATACTGCTATGAATATGGCTGTTCCACGGTTTTAACAATTACAGTAAATTAGAGAAAATGAAACCATGACCTAAACTCTGGCGGTCATGTTTTCGTTTAATACAACACAAAGGGGTTATCACATCTTTTCCCTACGAGCTGACTGCTGTTGTCATGTGGACATACCTCCAGTTCTTTAATTTTTTCTTCTGCTACTTTCTGTTTTTCTAACAGCTGGTTGTGAATTACTTCCTTGGATTGTAGAATAAACCTAGAAAACAAGAGTTGAAAATTATGACACATGGCTACTGTATTCCAGATCAATAGTTACACACCCACAAATATTCAGCACTAGATTCAGGACCAAAAAAAAAGCAAAGAAAAGAAAAACACCCAGTTACATTAAATACTCTGGAAACCATAATGGTTATAAGCTGTCTCAGTCAAGGAAAAAGAAAGGGTTAAAAGTACATTCTGTGTTCCTATTTAAAAGACAATCTGACACTGAAAATATTTACAGATAGGAAAAAATGGCAAAAGCATAAAAAAAAATCTATCAAAAAGTCAACATATAAGCTACCAAAATTCTGGTAACTTTGAGCTGTATGTAGACTTTTGTGTAGACTTTAAAGCAGTATTTGTAAACTGCAGTGTCTTTCCATCTTTTCAAGTTTTTTGCAGCAGCCGTAACTCATGACCTTTCAAAGTCACAATCAAGTACTGTGCTAGGATCAATGCCTTAGTGTCTATATGAGCTCTGCACACAAAGGCACTGTATAAGCCCCAGTATCTTTTATTATTATTCCCAGAGTGTGTAATACCTCTGAAAAGCTCAAAATGCACAAATAGAAAGCTTTAACTTTTTCCATTTCACAGTCAGGCACATTATTTACCAGTGCTGAGGGTTCAAATACGGGGAAGCTTTATATATTAACAGAGTCTGTTCTGCGGCGTTACGCTCATAATTCTTGCTTCAGGAAAAAGAAGAACAAACCATTTCAGTGCTTCAAGAAGAGAGCTGAATGAAGTATTTCTCTTCTACTGGAACCACGGAAAAACTCCAATTACTCAAACCACTCTCAGGATTGTCTAAGTAGGCTAGAACAGATTTCAAGGAACTGCAACTTCTTAAGCACGGTTTCACCTCTTTGCACTTAAGGATTCACCAGAAAAGAACTAAACATTATCTTTTTAACAAAAAAGTCAAACAAATCAGGTAATAACCATTTGTAATTTTCTCTGCCAACTTTGAAGCAACATCACTGTGCCTAGGCGGGACTTCACCGAGAAGCTCTGTTATCACGGAGAGTGGACAAGTGGAAGGCAACTAGAGCCCTGACCCCAGGGGAAATATATTCTCCGTCATGAATAGACCTGACCGTACATATTAATACAATCCCATGAACTCTTAATCATGTCACTAATTGTTAAACTTTATCCATGATGTCAATTGCCCATATATCTTTTTTTATAGATTTATTTTACTTCTGTGTGTATCTGTGTACACTACATGTGTGCCTGGCTCCCATGGAGGTCAGAAGAGGACATCGGATGCCTTAGAACTGGAGTTAAAAACGGTAGCGAGCTACCACCTGGTGCTGGGAAATGAACCAGGGTCCTCTGTAGGAGCAACAAGTGCTCTTAATGGCTGAGCCACCTCTCCAGCCCCTAGTTCAGCTATCTTAACTATGATTGTTTATTATCTCCTGGAAATATTGCTCACACTCATTAAAAAAATAATTAATTGTAGGTCTTTCCCTATAGAACCCATCATTTCTAAACGTTCTTACTGGATCCAAGAGACAAGTGCTATTTCAGACAAGACTGTGCCGTACTGGAAGGGTTGGTTTTCATTTCAGAATCAGGTGATGCCATTCAGGAAGAGCTGCTCTGAACTGCACTGGGTCTTAGTAACAGGACATGAAAAGCATCACACAAGGCCAGGCCCAGAAGCTGTCAAATATGCCATTCATGTACCATTTTGCTAATCGAAGAATTTTGGGAAGGGAAGTAATTTTCAAAGTAAAATACACATTTTCTAACACCACTGGTTGCCTACCATAGAGTAGTATTCTCAAATGATAGGTCTGGGAATTTTTCAAGGCTAAGATTAGAGGTCATTACTTTATGTGGCCTTTAAAAAGAAAGTTATCTGAACAGATACTAAATCCCTTGAGCAGAAAATAAAGTCACTAGAAAGCAAGAAGAGTAAATAACAGAAACACATTGTCCATGGCCACACACACCTAAGGTCACTATGGTAGCCAGGCTAACTTCACAGGCCAGTCTACTACTGCAAGCTTAAAACATCTCAGCCATCCAGATATTAAACAAGATGAGAATTTTATAAGCCCAAATGTTTACCAAAAAGGGTTGTTACATACAAAATTCAAATACAAAATATATGGAAAGTTGTTTGAGTCTCAATTCAAAAAGTAGCACAGATACTCTATACAGCTACTAGAAAGACCTCCAAAAAGCTAGGAATTCTGAAAAGTCCTTGGGAGATAATTTGTCTATGATCTAAGGGGCAGTGAATAATTTAGAGATGATGTATCTTATTATCACAATGTGTCTTATCATCACAAGTATTAAACATACAGCTTCTAAAAGAGAATTTCACAAAGATCCTGCCTAATTGTTTCCATAGACAAATAGATAATAAAGATTCTGGAGTTGAGGCTGGATGGTGGTGAACACCTTAAACCCAGCACTCAGGAGGCAGAGTCAGGTGAATTTCTGTGAGATTAAGGCCAGCCTGCTCTACAGAGTGAGTTCCAGGATAGCCAGGGCTACACAGAGAAATCCTGTCTCAAAAAAACAAGATTCTAGAGTCGAAAATATACTGAAAAGAAAAAAGGAAAGAATTCTATGACAAATGAGGGGAGCCGGTGTGCAGGTGACAGCTGGGGTCACATGACCTGTAGTAGAGCCACAGCTCTGCAAAAAAGATCTGAAGTCAATGTCCTGTGTGACCTGTTGCATTAATTCCTCATTTATGTGCAGTCATGTCACCTGGATAACATACTTCCCTGATTCCTCCCCCCTCTGAGGACACCACAGGCTGTGATCCAGATCATACTACAGGGCTGACAGGTGAAGTTCCTTTTGTTTCTTTGTTTGAGTCAGGGTTTCTCTGTGTATCTCTAGCTGTTCTGTAACTTGTTCTGTAGACCAGGCTGGTCTTGAACTCAAAAACATCCACTGCCTCTGCTCAATATATATATATAACAAGTCAGGTGCCAGGCACATGCCTTTAATCTCAGAACTTGGGAGGCAGAGGTAGGCAGATCTCTGTAAGCTTGAGGCTAGTCTGGTCTACACAGTAAATTCCAGGACAGCCAGAACTATATAGTGAGACCCTCTCTCAAAACAAGCAAACAAATAAATAGAATATAGACCAAGAGCTGGAGCAATGGCTCAGTGGCTAAGAGCACTGGTTGCTCTTCTAGAGGACCCGGGTTTGACTCATAGCATCCACATGATGAATCACAACCATCTATAACTCCAGTTGCAGGGATCTGATGACCTCTTCCAAACTGAGAGCACCAGACATGCATGTGTGCACATACATATATGCAGGCAAAACACTCATACATATAAAATAAGATCACACACACACACACACGGCCTGGAGAGATGGCTCAGTCATGAAGACAGCATACCATTCTTGCAAAAGACCTGAGTTTGACTCTCAGCATCCATGTGAGACAGCTCACTACCACCTGTTAAGTCCAGCTCCAAGAGCAGCACTTCTGGCCTCTGACACATGTGCACACCTCCCTGCCTCAGAGCACACAAACACAAGGTTTAAAGTAATAAAAATTAATCTAAGCTGGGCTATGGTGGTGCATGCCTTTAATGCCAGCATTTGGGAGGCAGAACCAGGCAGCTCTCTAAAGTTCAAGCCAGCCTGGTCTACAGAGAGAGTTCCCAGAACAGTAAGGGCTACACAGAGAAACCCTGTCTCAAAAAACACACAAACAACAATAAAAATTCGATCTTTAAAAAAAAAAAAGCTTGTGGGGAGCGAGTGTGCCTCTGTGTGAACAAGCTCTCATGGCATGAGCAGAGCTATGTCAAGGATGCCAATGCCTTAGATTCATCAGAGGGCAAGGTTTCCACTGGTCCAAGTACAAATGCTGAGAAATGGCAGGCCAATCTTTAGGTAAAAACAGTATGTGCAAAAATTGCCAACCTCAACTTCCTCCTCCTGGATGGCTGCATGGTCAACCCCCCCCTACAGAGACCAAGATCAGAGAGCCCACCTCCTCTTTCTTCAAGGTGTACATAATAAACACACTTAGTAGCCAGCTGTGGATGCAGGCTCACCCAGTCCCAGCTTGACGTTACTTGTGCCTGTCTTTCTTAATCTCCCTTTGCTCCCACTAAGGTTTCCAGCACCCAGACACATGGGCCATGGCATTAACCATAGCCAGCTTTCTCAAAGTAGCCAACAACTACAGATCCCCAAATATGCTGAGCTCAAAACTTAACATACAGTCGCTCCTAGTTAGACAGTTCAAGCTAATGCTAAGAAAGGCGAATGAAATGTACTCTAGAGGCCAGCAAGATGGCTCAGGGGATAAGGCAATTGCTGTGGGAGCCTGAGGGCCTGAGCTGGGAGAGAAACGAATCTACAAAGTTGTCTTTTCACTTGCATACTCACGCCATGGCAGGCACACATACCGTACATCTCACTCTCTCTCTCTCTCTCTCTCTCTTAAAAAATAAAAAAGACTACCATAGGGGCTGGAAATATGGCTCAGCAGTTAAGTGGACCTGCTGTTCTACTGAACAGAGTTAAGTTACATTCCCAGCACCCACAATGGCTAACAACCACCTACAATAAGGTCCAGGAGATACAACTCCTTCTTCTGGCCTAAGCAGGCCCCGAACACACGTGGCATACACATACATAAATTTAAATAAAAACAAAAACAATCAACCTTTTATTGATGTCAAGTAAGAAAAAATGAATAATAAAACACACACAAAAAAAGTCATCAAGTTATCTCATGTAGTTAGACCTAGGAGGAAAAAAGGAGACAAGGAAAGATCATGAACTTGCACTTTCTAAAACAAACAGACCACCACTCTAAACCACCATGCTAGGACACTCAGAGTCCCAGCCAGTTTCAAAAATGAAAACTCACAAAAAAAAACCAGAACAAAGTATAAACCACTGCAAACCAAAGATAATGACAGTCTTAAGGGCAGCCAGAAAAATGACACATTATATTCAGAGAAAAGAATTATAACAAACTATGCAAGGAGAAGACAATGGTATGACATTTTCAGAGTACAAAAAACAGTATTAACCAGCATTATATACAAGGTGAAAATATATTTCAGAAATAAAAGAGAAATTCAAACAAAAACTGAGAATATTTATCCTGGCAAATATGTGTCATAAGGAATGCTACAAACAGTTTTTCTACCAAAAGAAGTGCCAAGGCTGGGGACAGAGCTCTGTGGCAGAGTGCTTGCCCTGCCTGGCATATACAAGACCCTGAGCTCAATCTCCAACACTTGGAAGGGGGAAAGCAAGAGGATTACATTTGAGGACAGCCTAGCTATGCAGAGAGTTCCAGGCAAACCTTGGCTACACTCACCCTGTCTCAAAAACAAACAAACTACACTTATCCATAACCAACTAATTCTCAAAGGCACCAAAAATATACATAGAAGAAAAGACAGCCTACCCAATAAATGGTGCTGGGAAAAGTGGAAATACAAATGCAATAGATCAAACTTGATTCCTATCTCTTACTCTATACAAAACTGCATCAAAGACCTAGAGGCATCACTGACCCAAAAATCTTAAACTACTGGAGGTAAACAGAACAAATTATTCAAGGCATTATTACAATTTGGGTGTCCTGGTGGTAGTGACTCTTACCTGTAATCCCAGCACTTGAACATTCTGATACAGGAATGACTGCTATAAATTTGAAGCCAGGATTTACAAGGATACCTAGTAAATTCCAACCTGGGTGGTGATAAGTGGGACATCCTGTTTCACATAAATAAAAGATAAAGAGACAGAATGACTTTCTAGACAGGACCCCACTAAAGACATGGGAAACAAGATGTTATTTCATGACACTAATAATCATCTGCACAACAAAGAAAACTAATAGTGAAGAACCAATCTACAGAGTGGGAAAAAATATTTTCAACTGTCAAGTGAAAGAATCAATACCCAGACTACACAAAGAACTGAGAAAACATGCATGGGAGCACTGGAGCTAGGAGTATAGCTTCTTACACGTATGAGACACTGGGTCCAATCACCATCATCCCATAAACCAGGTTGGGGGCCTATAATCCCAACACTCGGGTAGTGGAGGCAGGGGGATCTGAAGTTCGAGGTCATCCTCTACTACAAAGAGAGTTTGGGCCCGCAAGATGTGAGCAGGAGGAAAATACCTGTTGCCGAGACTGACAATCTGAGTTCAATCCTGGTGCGCACTTAGTGGAATGAGAAAAGCAACTCGCGTAAGTTATCCTTTGATCTCCACATACTTTTTTTAAAAATATTTATTTATTATATATACACTGTTCTATCTGCATGTCAATCCTGTAGGCCAGAAGAGGGCACCAGATCTCATTACAGATAGTTGTGAGCCACTATGTGGTTCCTGGGGATTGAACTCAGAACCTCTGGAAGAGCAGTCAGTGCTCTTAACCTCTGAGCCATCTCTCCAGTCCCCTGATCTCCACATACTTGCATGTCCCTAACCCTGACAGCACACACACGCACGCACGCACGCGCGCACACACACATACACATACACATACACACACACACACACACCCCACAGGGATAAATAAACTACAGCACTCTAGATGCATTTCACAGCCTCACAGCCCTTTTCCCTACACTCAGGCTCTTATGTTCTTTCCACTGTCTCTTCCACAAAGGCAGAACTAAGTTCTACAGAGGATGGTATAAATGTCTTATTTAGGGATAAATAAGGAGAAATAATGTATAATGAAATCTTTCAAAGCTCATAGGTGATTCTGAAAGCTCCCCAAACAAATTATATCTAAAGAAACAGATGTGCCAATTTCCCTAATCCAATCACTGCATATTGCATGTTTGTATTGAAGTGTCACTAATAGGTTGGGTGTGGCACGCACCTTTAATTCCAGCACTCCGGAAGACCTCTGCAGGCAGATCTCTGTGCGTTCAAGGTCAGCCTGGTCTACATAGGGACTACATAGTAGTCCAGACCAGCCAAGGACTACATAGTAAAATCTGTCTAATGAAAAGGCTTATACTATAGTTATCTGACTTACATTTTTGGCTGCTCAGTTGAAGAGAATGCTACAGAGGCTGGAGAGATGGCTCAATGGTTAAAAGCACTTGTTCTTGCAGAGAACCTGGGTTCAATTCCCAGTACTCACACGGTGGCTCGCAACCATCTATAACTCCAGTTACAGAGATCCATGACCCTCTTCTGACTTCCATGGGCACCAGGCATGCACACAGTGCTCAAACATACATGTGAGCAGAATGTCCATACACATAAAATAAAGTGATGAATAAATATTTTTAAAAAGTGCTTAAAGAAAATAAGGCTAAAGCAGGCAGTGGTGGTACAGACCTTTAATCCCACCATTCAGGAGGCAGAAGCTGATGGATCTCTGTGAGTTCGAGGCCAGCCTGGTCTACAGAGTTACTGGAGAACCGGGGTTACAAAGAGAAACCCTGTCTCCAAAAAACAAAAACAAAAAACAAAAACCTCCAAAAAAAAGAAAAAAGAAAACACAGCTATATAATGGTAAGATGGAGCCCACACAGTAGGCAAGCATTATAATCTACAGTAGTTTAGACTGGGGTGGTGTTAAGAACAGCTCAGATTATGGGCTAAATTCAGAAAACCAATAGTATTTGCTACTGGGCTGACTATAAGATCACATAAAAAGGTAACTCTCCAAAGATTTGGAAGCACTGAAAGGATGGAAAAGTCATTTGCTAAAATGGGAAAGACTGAGCAACATGGCTTACTCATAATGAGCAAGAACTTTATGTTGGCCAAGCTAACTCTGAGATACATATTAGACCACCAAAAGAGATGTACACCAGACAGGTAGATAAGCAAGCTCAGCATTCAGGGAGGCAGACTAAGTTAAAGATAAAAATGTGGGCCTTTTCAGTATATAAGAAGACATTTGGGGGCTGGTGATGTAGCTGAGTCATGAGGGGCCTGCCTGGTATGCAAAAAGTCCTGGGTTCAAACTCCCAAACCACAAACCAGTTATGGTAGTGCACGCCTATGAACCCAGCACTTAGGATGGAGAGGCAAGAGAACCTTAAGTCCAAAGTCAGGCTGGAGACATGCACGGTTGGTAAAGCGCATGCTCTGCAAGCATAAGGACCCGAGTTCAGATCCGCAGAACTCATGTAAAAGGCCAGGCTGTGGTGCACATCTTGTAACCCTAGGGCTGGATAAACAGAGGCAGGAGGCTCCCAGAGCTAACTGACCAACTAATCTTGCTGAACTGATCAATTTTAGGTTCAGTAAATCTTGTCTTGGAAAAAAAAGGAGGGGCTAGAGAGATGGTTCTCACATGGTTAAGAGCATTTGCTGCTCTTTCAAAGAACCCACATCTTCACATACAGGCACACATGAACATGTACATTCAGACAGACACACACACAAAAGGTGCTTCAAGGTCATTCTCAGCTATACAGTAAATTCAAGGTCGGCCTGGGCTACCTATGATACTCTGTCTCCAAAGAGAGGAGGAGAGGTAATTCCAGTAAGACAATTAAATATAAAAGAGGAAAAAAAAATCTATGCAGCAAGCCCAAAGTCAATCTAATGTTTACAGATGTGAAAGAAAAGCAGATGGTATGACTGAGAAGGAATGCACAGCTGGACTCCATCCCACTGGGGGAGGTGAGACTCCGCACTCACTGCAGGGGCGTGAGCACTCACCTCGCGGCTCCTGAGGACCCCGGCCCACTTACAAACATTCTGTGTTCTAGATAAGCAGCGAACACTGCAAGGTTCAGTTTGCACTAATTTAAAAACATTGTCTATTTTTAAGTCAAAACCATTGCCCCTGAAATGGAAGCTGTAGTACGTTAATCTATTTTAAAACAGGTGTTTATTTTAGGTTACTATCTGGCATTATAAGTATTCTGGTAAACAATCACCTCTGATGTTGACCACTTTTATTCTGGCCTTGTCAAGCCTCAGATGCTGAAGTAGTGAAAAAGCTGACTTCTTTTGTTTAAGACGTGATCTTTATTTCACTGAGAGGTTAAAATACTGGAAAAGGTATAATCAAGGATAATAAAAAAGTTAATCTTCTATGAGTACTGATAGACATATACGGAGAGAAAATTGATAAAAGAGCAGAAAGTCATAAAAAGCTTTTTTAATAATTTATTTAACTTTATTTCATGTGTATTGGTGTGAAGGTATAAGACTCCGTGGAACTGAAGTTACAGACAGGTGTGAGCTGCCATGTGGGTGCTGGGAATTGAACCTGGGTCATCTGGAAGAGCAGCCAGTGCTCTTAACAGGTAAGCCATCACTTCAGTCCCCTATAAAAAGTTATTTTTGACACATGTCAAAAGTCAGTGAGAAACACACATACAGGATGCCTATTGGAAGCTGGTTTGGCAATCCTAGTTCTTGGGAATCTGTATCAGGAAAGTCAACGTTAGTTTGAGACTAGCCTGGTCTACATGGTGAATTCCTCCAAGCCAGACTAGGCTAAAGTGTGAGAACATGTCTCAAAATGAAGCAAAACAAGACAAAAAATAGGATGCACACTGTCATCCAAATCTTTTACTCTCAGCCAACATAAAAAGATGGGCAGACAGCAGTCATGAGATCTTACCTATTTAGAAATAGATTTTTAATACTAGGCTCTAGATGCCTGAAAGTTTTGATATCAGAATAATTTAAGTCCTCTTTGAAGCCAAAAGGATAATGTCTTCCAAACACCTGATCCATTTCAAGGTAATGGATATGCCTCAAAACAAGGATGGCTCAGCAGTAAGGGAGTCTGCCACCAAGTCTGGCTACCTGACTTCAAGGCCCAGAACCTAGGTGATGGAAGGAGAGAAGTGACTCCCTCATGTTGTTCTGACTGCAACATGTGTTCCCATATACAAGAGATTAATTAATTAAAATCATTAATTTTAAAAAGAGACAGGGGCTGGAAAGATGGATCAGTGGTTAAGAGTGCTTGCTGTACCTTCGATGGACCCAAGTTCAGTTCCCAGTACCCACATGAGGCAGCTCACAACCACCTGCAACTGCAGGGAACACAACATGTTCTGGCACACGTGTGCATGCGCACACACACATGCACACACACACAATTTTTTTAACAAGAGAGGTAATAAGAATTCCTGACCAAAATGGATCTAGAAAACATTATATTGAGTGAGGTAACTCAGACTCCCAAAAGACAACAAGTATCTTATGTACTCACTCATGAGTGGCTTTTAGACCTAAAGAAAAAAAAAGCAACCTACAATTCACAACCCCAGAGAACCTAGACAACAAAGAGGACCCTAAGAGAGAGAGAGACATACGTGGATCTAATCTACATGGGAAGTAGAAAAAGGCAAGAACTCCTGAGTAATTTGGGAGCATGGGGACCATGGGAGAGGGTAGGAGGGGAGGGAAGTGGAAAAAATATATATAGTACAATAAAAACAACAACAACAACAAAGAATTCCTGACCAAGACAATGATATATTCTCTCTCAGGCATCAGACTCAACTCTTTTGTCTTGGTCCCATGCGCCCAGCAATGGGTTAAAGGGGTGTGCCATCACTCTTAGATCTCAGCAATTTTTTGATACAAGTATTAAGAAAAAAAGAATACTAACAAATCATTAGTCTCACACTATGGGTCAGTTCTTTCCTTTTTGGGATTTTGATTGAACCGGCTATAGTCCTTGACACAGCACTGCAGCCATCTCATTCAGATCAGACTGCAAGCTGCTCCTAAATTTGTCACGATGACATAAGCGGCAGTTAAAATCAGAAAATTCTTTAGTACACTTAAAATGGACTGTTTTCTTCTCAAGTCAGTCGGCTAGAGCACAGTTCCCCAGTGACATAGCAACACGGGTCGCTGCGAGTGTTTATGAGTGGTATTACAGGTTCGTTTGCCATCAGCTTAGACACACCATGTCATTGTGCCGTTGAGGAACTGCAAAGGCAGACTGTTTAATCCTTTCTGTGGAAAAACAACAACAACAAAACAAACAAATCACGTATCAGATCTTTTTTCAAAAAGCTATTTCTAATTATTTTATGTGTAGGCATGTTTTGCCTACATGTATGGCTGTGTACCGTATGTGGCCTGGAGCTCATGGAGGACAGAAGAGGATACCAGATCCCCTGAAGTTACAGATGGTGCGAGCCACCACATAAGTGCTGGGAATTGAACCCTGGTCCTCTGGAAGAACAGCAGCCCGTGCTCCCAAGCACTGAGTCATTTATCTCTCCAGCCCCTAGGTCAGGTCTGTAGGTGTCAGGGATTGTAGATGCTAAACAACAGAATGAATAGATTAGATTCTTAAAAAATCAAAAACAAAAAAACTTAAAGCCTACAAATAAGTAACCATAACAAGATACATTAAATAAATATTCATTTTAGCATGTTTCAGATTAAGAGACTATCTCAGATAAGAGACTTCTTTTTTTGACAATTGACTCTAATGACACATTTTCTAAGCTAATTTCCTGTTTTCAGTGAGAATGTTTACATTCTGGAGAGAACTTGGGAGGGAAGACAGGAAGGAATTATTAGAGACCTCTTCTGCAGAAGAAACATGACTATGTGAGTCTTACGCAAATGTCTGCTAAGCGCTGCAGCCTAAAAACAATTATGTCACTGCACACAGCAGGAGAACAAGTCATAATGAGCATCAAGCTTTAAATCATTGGCAACTTAAGAAAATTAAGATTACTCAAAGGTCGCCTCTCTCCAGAGATGTGCCCATCTGGGGTTCTATACATATTCGACATCAACAAAACTGAAGTCATTTTTCCCAAACACACAACAGGAAAGTTGTTTTTCTTTTCCTCAGAACTCTGAGCGATGAAAGCAATGACTTTAAATGGCTCTGTATAAAAGCCTGAGAAGGGCGAGTCCATGTTCTGTTAGGAAAAGCGGCTGAGCAGTAAGAACCTCTCTTAAAAATAAAAATGTTTTACACAAAAAGATAAAAAGCAAAAATATTACCTCTGAAAATCATCTTTGCATTGCTTTCTAAACCCTAAAATACAGGTTAATCCCTCGGGAGAGAATATAAAAGGAAGTTACACAACTGTATTTACAATAGGGCTCTCTCCTGCCAAAAGTAATCTACACATTTCCCCATCTATACTCAACATCAAGTACCTAAACTTGAGCCTGGAAAGACAGCTCTTCCAGAGGCCCTGAGTTCAATTCCCAGCATTCACATGGAGGCTCACAACTGGCTATAACTGTGGATCCATGGGATCTGATGCACTCTTCTCTTGTGGAGGTGTACGTGCAGACAAAATACATAAATAAACAAATCCTAAAAAGTAATAATAAACAAATATCTTAACCTGATTCTGGTGAGAGCAATAGGATAGCTTGTGTTTATTGTACCACAACAGCAGAATGAACAATGCCAACAATGTTTGCTGTGCGATACTTTTTAATTTTTATTTCCTTATCTCCTGGAAATAAAATATTACTTTTTTAAATTTTAAAATTACCTCATTTAAACTGGAATATAAACTCAATATAGATACATGAAATTATAAAAAGGGCTGCAAACCTGAGATAGCACAACTATTATCTATTAATATTTAACATAAGTAAACTATCCTACCTTTACCAGATGTCACAAGTGAAATTACAAGTCAACTGTCACACGAAAGAGTAAGACAACAGCAAGAACATTACAATTTTATACAAAGGGCAAATCGACCAAGCTGTGATGAAGATTTAGATTTCTTTACCCTAATTAGCTGAAAATTTGCTTGAATGAAGAGTTTAGATTT
Source organism: Ellobius talpinus (assembly GCA_001685095.1). Lineage (NCBI taxonomy): Eukaryota > Metazoa > Chordata > Mammalia > Rodentia > Cricetidae > Ellobius > Ellobius talpinus. Next base: position 10,564 of record LOJH01006732.1, on the reverse strand, counting down.
CGGGTTGGAGAGATGGCTCAGTGGTTAAGAGCACTGGCTGCTCTTCCAGAGGTC
>LOJH01006731.1:14099-24577 GCA_001685095.1 Ellobius talpinus | reverse complement strand
TGTGTGTGTGTGTGTGTGTGTGTGTGTGTGTAAGGAAGTCATCTCCACAATGAGCAGACGTGGAAGAGTCTGAGGCTAGATCTAATTCAGAACATAAGGTGGTCATGTGCTGTGCTACCCCAGTCCCAGAAGCTCTTGCTAGGGAGCAAACACAGGGACGTGATTTCGGTGAGGCAGGCCCGCGGCCACCTCCTTCACTTCTCAGTCTGGCATGCAGCTCATAATTCATGGCTGTCAAGAGAATGAGTTCCTGCTTGAATCCTGTTGCCAATACACCTGCTGTCGTGCTGTAACCTTAGAGGTTGCAGCGAGAAGGGAGTGCATTTCTTCAGAATCACGGGCTCACATAGGACTCCTCTTGATCTGAATTATCAAATTACCCAGAGAAAATCAAGGGAGCAGGCACCATGATGAAACAAAAATAAAAACAAACAACAACAACAGCAAAAACCCAAACAAACAACAACAAAACCAAGCTTAGAGTCACAGAGAGGAAAACTCCCGCTGGATGGAAAAATCCAGGCCTCTTAACCAACAGATAGCTTTCTTTGGACTCCTATTCTAAAATAAACTCCACATTATATTATTTGCTTTTTATCATCCATAAAACTACCATTACATCAACAGTTTGTCCAATAATCCTTTCCATTTGATTGCCATACATTCTCAAAAACAAAAACTAAAAGGTGTTTCAATGCTGCTCTTACTGCTTTTGAATAGAAATAAAGCAGAAATGATAGGGAACATTTTCTTTTATTTTGTTCAGCTTTTTTTTAGAGCTAAGTTATTTTTAGGAAAAAACAAAAGAACTGGCAAGCTCCAAGGACTGTCTGTCTGGTAAAGAGCCTTGGCACTTTATCACAGGTAGGATTTGGCGAGTTTGGTCCACCAATCAAGGAAGGATCTACCCATGTAGGGGTGACTCAGAGCCCACAGGCAAACTGCATCTGTGAAGTTTTTTGGAACGGTCATGGAAGCAGTGTCTTAACACAGGTTTGTTCTGTCTTGAGGGCAAGGCCCAAGCCATGGATGGGTAGGACAGTTGCTTAACACAGAGTTCCAGGAGAGAGAAATAAACCTGGGCAGTGAAGGAAGAAGTCAAAGCCCCCAGGAAGCACATTGCAATGCTACTGTTGGGGGTCACTTGGAGCTCAGTGGTAGATCCTGAACTGGGCTAGAGAGGTAGAACTATGTATGTCTCTTGCTCCTTAGATGAAGCCTTGGGAAGAGCTCGCTGCAGTTCAGGCCACGCTGACATATCATCTGTCTGGGAAAGCGAGCTGCGGCAGAGGCATGTGGGGCAGAAAGTACGTGGATCAAGGAGAAGCTTGTTCTTGTCAGTGTGGCTCACTGTAACGAAACCACCATAGACTGTGCAGCTTAAAGAACAGAAACTGATCCACGATCCACCGTTTGGAAGGCTAGGGAGTCTGAGAAGAAGGTACTGGCCGGCTTGCTTTCTGATGAGGTCCTCTTGTGTTTCACAGGGTGATGTCCTTGCATACACAGGGGAAGAACTAGCCTTTTCCTCTCTAGATGAGGACATTAATCTCATCATGGAAGACTTACTCCATATCATCACAATAGGGCTCTCATTATCACTTTTGAGTGACACTGGCATTTAGTTCCCATCAGAGCCTGGGACAGCTGCTATTAGGGTAGGTGGTCAGCAGGCTCACAGAGGGCAGTCCAAATAGGTTGAGTAGCTGGAAATTATGACACCTGTTGGAAGTCCTGGGGACAGGAGGGCTGAGTAAGACTCAACCTAGGACCCAGAAACTTTTCTTTTTCTGCATTTTATACATGAAACATGGCTCAGCAAAGGCCAAGGCCCACAGTATCTGCCTCCCTATCTCTCAAACAGCACTGGGCTAGATATGTCCAGTGTGCTCAGAGAGATCTTTCCAGGCTGGATACCCGCTTATACGCGAGGGGACACATGTATTTGGTGCTATTAGGGTTTTTCTGTACTTACGACCATTGTTTTTCTTATTGTGTATTCATGGCACAGGGGTAAAGAACTCTCTTGGGTGAAAACAGAGCTTCTTGTGAGGAACAGAGCTGAGAATATACAGAGCTTTGATGCTTTACTTCCCCCAGTTACCCCTTGATTTTGTTAAAGGCCCCTACTCAAAGTGGTACCTTGTTCTGTGCTGACCTCCTTCAAGGCTCTCCTTTAGGTCCTCTTATCTAGGAAGCTGCCTCTGATCAGTCTAGCTCACAGGATCGCCTCCTTCATCAACACTGCAATGCCTCACACCTCACGTCAGAATCCCAGACTGTATTCAGCAGAGGAATTGTAAGTGCAACCTGTATGTGGAGGGGTGGGTGGGGGCACTGAATTCTCTTCTGTGTAAGCATCCTTCTGGAGTTTGGGCTAACTGGGTGCCACCCCTGAGGCTCTTTGTGAAGACGTATCCAAGAAAGTCGGCTTACTTGGGAATCAATACTGCTGGTGCACCCCCCCCCCCGCCGCATAGCTCCTCTCTACTGCCTGAGTCACATCGCGTGGACCCAGTGTTTGTTTTGGAGTAGGCTACAAAATTAATGGATAAAGTAAATGCAGCAGATGCTACCTATTAGAGAAGAATTTCGTGTAGCAGGCCATGAAAATCTTGTTTGCAAAATAAGACCTAATTAGTTTGGCTGGGCTAGAGCACAATGAATTAAAGTGACAGGGTAATTAATAGTGATAGTTTAGGTCTCGTCCCCAGTTTTCCTGACATTTGTGCCATTTGTTGGGATTAATTTTATCACGGCCTCCTATTGGAAATGAATTTTGAGAGTCTTTCTTCAATATGGGAGACGATTCTAACAGAATGCTGTTTTTTTCTCCTATAGGGAACATAGTCCATAGTCTTTCATCTTTGGGTTGCCCAGAAATTTGGCTTTGATTATCTCTTTATTGGCCTGATGAGGATTTCTTCTGCTTTGATCTGTATCCATCATTTTGCCCATGTAACATATGTCTATAAACACCCGTCAGTATAAGAGACAGCGCGAATGACACAGTGCTGGTTTGAGGGGCTATATCCTAGTGGGAAAGACAGAGAATAGTGTTCAGGACGAGCCAGTTGCATGTTGGGCATTAGCAAGAAAGGACGCATGAGAGGCAGTGACATTTCCCTAGGCTTTTCCTAGCTAGTTTTACTGAGGTAAGATTGTAAAATATAAAACACATATGAAAAGTGTACAATGTGATAATCTTCTACACGTTTACACGTGGTGATGGAGTCTGTGGTTACTGTTTTAAGGCTTTCATTCTGTAGTCTTCCTAGCCTGGAACTCACCATGTAGACCAGGCTGGCCTGGAATTCATAGAGACTCTGTCTCCTAAGTGCTGGGATTAAACACACATTCCATCACACCAGGAGGCTTCCCGGGTCCTTTGTACAAGCTTCCATAAGACCCTAGCTTCATCATCTCTCCTACCTGCCCAAACAGTACCACATGGATGTTGCCAAGTTTTGCCACCATCTTGAGATGATGTAGTGGCCCCTGTGCGCCTTCAATCTGGTACTGGGAAAACACTTTCCTAGGAATCTACCTTAGAGCTGGGAAATCCTGTGGTAACATTCTCAGTTCAGATTCTCTCCTTTCAAGAACTGATAGTCACAATCTAGAGCATTTCATGGTGAGACATTGCCCTCAGGGTACCTTTCCTATTGTGTTAGAACAGAGTGCCAGTTTTCTATTTAAGGGTGCCAATCTCTTTAGCAATGACACCTGCTTCCATTGTGCCTACTTTTCCTGCAAATTTAAATCGGTTCATGTCAAGGAACTTTTGTATTTTTCACACTTGCATGCTCTTTGTAATTAGAAATCTGAGTAAAAGCAGCGAGCAACAACTATGCCACAGCCTGGATGTTGTTGCATCTTAAAACTTCCCAGCAGCTTAGTTCACTATGTTTGACTCACACAAGTTTTCAAGACATTGATAGAAAGCAGCCATATGTGCGCATGCATTGACGTGATATAAAATGACCGCTATCCCAAATGCTGATATAATTCTCATTCTTATCTCAAACCTCATCATTTTGGCCTCCACCATCTATCTCTATTTCTCTTAGTGTTGTGGTCTTCCAAACTCCCAGTAGCATGGCACACTGAACTCTGTTTATAGTAGTCTAGGATTATCTGCTTGTCATTCCAACTTTCCCTACTTTCTTTGTTCAAACTAATTCCAAAGTCCTCTGAACTACTTGGTCACTTTGGTCACAAAGTTGTAACAATTCTACTTCCAGTACCGCTTTATATATCAGCTCCTCTTTTCACTTCTGTGATAAAATACCCAACGAAAACAACTCACGCAAGGGCTAATTTTGGTTCCCAGTTTGACAAGACACAGTCAGTTATGGTGGGGAAGGCTTTGGCTGCAGGAGCACGCACACCACATCTGTAGTCAGGAAACAGGAAGTGATGAGTGCCACTGCTCAGCTCATTTCCTCCTGTTTGCCTTTTTATTTAGAACGGAACCCTTGTCCACGGGATGGTAGCCATTGGTGTGTCTCCTAGGCAATTCCAGCTCTCGTCAAGTTAGCACGGTTACCCATCACCGACTTCGTTGTTGAGTAGAGTCACATTAGGCCTCCATAACTTAGTCATCTTATAAGCTTGTACCATTTTACTGTCATCTTCGTATTCCTCACTACCACCTTTAACCCCCAGTAGCCACCATTCTAAACTGTTTGTCTGTGACAGATCGTGAAGTATTTATCTTCGTACATCTGGCTTATTTGTCTTCATCAGTATGTCATAAAAGGTAAGACTTCCTGGTATTTTAAGGCAAACATATATTTGAAGATACTATGTTTTCATTTTTCATTCATCCATCTCTAGACATTTGGCTTATATTAAGTTTCACTGAGTTTTTGAGGGAAAATAAAAGCTATGGAGGATGGAAACTAGTTAGCAAATCAAATAAAGATTGACTTGACCAAACCTTTTGTTGAACTATATTATTCTAAAAGGATCATGGAAGATGCATTGTAGGGATTAGGAGCTCAGGGAGTGTTGTTGCATGGTTCAGTCAGAGAGGCTTGAGACTCAAACTGACAGAGGCAGTGGAATAAGGATGGCAGGAGATGTTACTAAGGTGGATTTAGAAAATCAGAGCCTGGTTGATCAGAGATTGGGGGCTGGTCACAGCATAAGCAAGAAGAGAGGAGGCTGGTGTTGGGTTTTCTAGGTGGTACCTGCCGGACAATGATGCTGCTTCTCAGGGTAGGGACAGGTAGGTTTGAGGTAGGTAAATGTGGAAGTCATAGAACTAATACAGCAAGTGCTGAATGCTTAAGAGCACAACTGTCAATCAAGAACAACAGTTCCCATTTTATACTTGAGGAACCTAAGCCCTAGGCTAGTAACTTATACTAGGTTACGTAGCTAGGAACTGGCAGAGCTGCTTATCTCCTGGGCTGAAACCATTCTACCTTAGACATGATGAATGGTTTGTTTTGGTCTGTGTAGCATCCAAATCCCCACTAGGCAATGGCAGGTAGTGTCTCGCTTCAAATTATAAACAAGGACATCTTTCAGTGAGCCACGGGGAGGGGGGGATTAAAATAAAACGTTGACAAAGGTTTCTTTTAAAAGCCTCAGCCATTCACTCTGATTCTTCCTCATTTCCAACAGGAGTTGCTGTCCAAGTTGGTGTGTTTGGGATTTGCTTCCACTTAACCAGACACAGACTTATTGGAGACCTACTATGCATTTGGTGCTTACAGTATGCTATAGCATTATAAACCAGGAAGTTGTGATCTCTTTATGTGCGGATTTGGAAAGAGAAGGACATAGGCAATTCCTCCCTGGGTGACATTATTTTTAACCTTCTTGAAGCTTTAGTTTGCACAGTAAGACAAAGGACTGTTATTCTCTAGGATGACCCTCCATCTCTCTGGCTTGTGTTCTTACCACGGCCTGTGCATTCTCAGGGTTGTTGGTACCTGTTGAAAATGTGCACAGTTCTTTGGTTGTCCTCAACCGGCTCTTCCAAATATCCCTCAGGATATCTGGCCCCACCAAGCTGGATCTGTATTATTGAAAGTTAGAGAAGGAAAAAAAATAGGCTAGAAATCATGACATGCCTCCTGACAGCATAAGCCTTCAGGAGGACTGCAGCTCTTCCTTGGAGACGCTGAGCCAGAAGGTAGATCAAACGCTGGAAGTAGGGCTGGATAGACAGGCCAACTGTGGGGAGGATAAATAAGGTCATTGCCTGGAAGTTTTCCATCTCATACTTCTAAGATTTCCTGACCACGAGGCCTCTTCTGAGATTGTTCAAGATGAACAGCTGCTTCTGAATAGAACTGGTAGGGTGATTCCAACTTTGGTCATGTCTGCTGAAGATCTGCGTCTCCTCAGCCAGTGGGCCCGCTGTTGACCTCTGGTCTCCATGTGTGGTTTATAGAATTACGGTGAGGTTTTAGCCCATGGATCCCAGGACTCTTTCTCGTTTCCTTTGCTACTTCTCCTTTTAAAGGCATGCAGGAGGTGAAATTCTTTGCAAGTCCTGAAGGGAGATGAATCCTTGCTTCACATTTATGTTGCTGTTGTCTGTTGTAGCTGCTGTTTGATCCACCTACTCAAGCTATAGTCTCTCCCCAATCAAAATTTAGAACCTTCACTATCCCTCTTTCTGGCATCTTGAACAAGTCCATTTTTGAGGACATGGAGTGATGACCTTTTAACCAAGGAGAGCATCCGTACCACTCCGCGATCCCTCCAGGTTACAGTTTCTAATTTAGCTTACTTCCTCTCTAAGGACCATCCAAGAGAATTATTTCTTGCGTGAAATTGTTTTTGGAGATTCTCCAAATCAACAAGTCCATTCTCTACCCTCAAGGGCTTGGAGGGCTATGGTTTTTGCCAAAATTAATAATATTAATCTGTCTATCATATTAGAAATTCATTGTGTCGAGAATAAGGGAGCTATTCTGTCTAGGGCCACCCCTGTGTGGCATTGTTTTCTTGTCTGCTACCATAATCCTGTGTGGTGTTTTGGGGTACACCCCTGAATCCAAGGTTACCCCTTTCTTAGGATCTTAAATCATATGGTGCCAGTAGTCATAAAGAGCCAGGAGTCTCTTATGTTTCTCAGAGCTTCTAACCTTAAAGGCCTGTCTGGCTGGAGTCCTGAGTCCTTCCAGGACTGCTTTGTTACTTAGAATCAAGCTCTGTAGCCCCAGGGAATGGCTATTAGGTGACTAGTTCCTGCAAGTAGGCCTTCGGGAATCTTTGCTTTTTGTTAATTCCTGATCCAATAAATGAAGTTAGAGGGTTAGCCCAGGACAAAGAGGCAGCAGCAGTAACTTTGAAAACTTACAAGAACTTACATAAACCACATATCTCATTTAACCCATGCCTAGAATCACGTGAGGTGGGATTGTTTCAGTTCACCTTTTACAGATGAGGAAATTAAACACAGTTAAGAAATGTATTTAAGATTGCACAGCTAATTTGTGGTCTACTTGAACTCACAGGTTTTGCTTGCTGAAGACAGGGTGTTCAGCTACACCTTCAAGTTTTGGCATTGTAAGCATTTAGCTCAGATATCAATCAGTATGTCACAGTGATACCCTGCAGAGCAACTTAACAAACACTGAAAGGGACATCACCTTACTATTACCTTTGGGCATGCATATACCAGTTTATACACCATCTTCATATTGTCTGGAGTATATGGACTTTATGAGGATTGATGGCAGGATTTAATGTGGAATTCTGGCATGTGTGGAGAGACCTTTATGAAATAAATCTGGTATCTGAATCCTGCTGTAGGAAGCTTGTTTCAGAGTTTTATTATTATAGAAGCCCCTTTCCAGGCCACAGACTGACATCATGTTTGATTCATACCATCATTGGACATGCACACAGCAGTAAATAGCTTAAATACTTATTTTACTATGAATAGTCTGTTTTGGTACTTTTTGCAGGACAAATAAACTTTTCTTCCTTCATGATACTAACATGTATTTATTGAGTACAGTTTACTAGTTATAGATTCAATTTAAAACATTTTAAAAAATTGTTTATCTCTTGGATTACTGTTTGGGTTACTTGAATTGCTGCTAGTAGTATCATTCAAATTCAGTCTTTCCTGTTTCTTTTGGTCACAAGCATAGCATTGATATCATTTTTTTTCTAATAAAATGACCCATTCTGTCTTTGTGTGAAATGCCTTGTTTCTGGATACCAACTGATCTTTTGACTAAATTCTTCAGCTGAATTGAGATATTACTATGATCAAATTAATGAAAGAACTTTGGGTTTTCAAGAATCATGGCATATACTATAAGTAAATGCAATTTTATTTATGAATCAAAATCAAAAATAACTTTGACCTTATATCAAGTGTATAGACAACACTTACATGTTTAAGCATTTTTCTTCACAAGAGAGGAAGTCTGGAGTGATGCTTGGCACAATATCTTGCTGGAACAATTGCCTCATTTACTGTATTTTCTAGAAGAAGGGGGCATTTAAGGGAAAGAAGAATTTGACAGATAGGCAAACTAATGTAAGGTATTTCTCATTACTGGAGTAGCAACTGGTGGTAAAGAAATGAATATTTCAAAGCCTGAAAGAGGCTGGAACTGGAAGGCAGGACTCAGAGGGTAAAATGCTTGCTACCCAAGCATGGGGACCTGAGCACATCTGCAACACTCAGTGTAAAGGTCGCTTTCTCCCTGTAGTTTCAGAACTTAGCTGGGGAATACAGGGGAGCAAGCTGATAGCTAAACTAGGTGAATTGGTAGACTCTGGGTCCAGTGGAAGATGCTGCTTCAATAAATAAGGTGGAGGGTGATCAAGCAAGATCCTACTTCAACTTCTGGTCTTCACATAGGTACACACACACACACAACTCTAAAGGTCATGATGCATTGTCTATAAAGCTGTCTATCAGAGTTGGGAGGGTTGAATGCAAATATTTATGAACAATGCTGGGACAGGCTGGGTTCATTTCATGAACGGCAGCTGTTATTTCTTCTGTCGTGACAAACGGCGACACCTCTGTCATGGGTAAGCTTTGCTCCTGTGAAGCTCAGTGGGCAGTGCCTCGCCTTCCTGTGTTGGGGGAGTGTGGCACCATCATTGAGAAAGGTCTCACAAGTACTCTAATAAAGACAAATGTGCCTGTTGATGGATAGCAGTAAGGTCTCTTGCTGCCATTTTTGTAAAGAAAAGTGAAACTTTTTTTTTTAAAAAAAGTGGTGTAATTCAAGACCTGAAACCCCTCAGAAGACTTGAAAATCATGTCATAGAGTTTCCTTATTATGAATGGTTTGGAAAAAATGTTTTGAGATTGGCTTTTATGTAGTTCAGGCTAGCCCCAAACTCATTATGTAGCTAAGGTTGACCTTGAATCCCTTGTCCTCCCCCTTTCCATCTTCCAAGTCGTGGGATTATGGGCATACACCACCATGCCCAAACTCAGGAAAAAATCCTGTAAATCTTCCCTTTCCTTTGCTGGTGGGAAATAGAGTTAAAACTTGTTTTCTGAGCCTCTCTACCAAAGGGGTTCATAGAGCGAGGGTCCTTTTTGCTTCTGCTTTTCTCCTTTAATCCTGAGGGATGGCTCAGTATTAAAAGTTAAAGGCATATCATCACAAGTGAGAATATCATGATCTTGTTTTTTCAGCATCAACTGGAAACTCTCTATGACTGAAAACAACACATAAGACCATTCCAAATAAGGCTTGAGATTAATTCAGTCTCCTACCACCAGTGATAGGCTCTTCAGCATGGACAGGCAGTTAGCAGACTGGACAATAGGAATCTTGGCAATTATATCTGATAACATGGAGAAAGAACGACGGCCCGTTACTGGTTTTCACTGTTTGTACCTTATCTCTTTGATACTAAGGCTAGCTCAAGGAGATGTGGGAGGAGCTGGATTTGCGTGGTGGGCAAGGAGGAGAGATAGGATAAAAAACATCAAACTTGTGTATGGAATTAAATTTGAAAATCCTGAAGAAAGAAAAAGAGAAGGTGAGTCTGGTGTGTCAGGGTGCCCGTGGTGGCAGATTTCATGTATTACGCTGATTGGATCAGGAAATACCTACCTATCTGGTTGAGTAGATGTGGTGTTGAGGGACGAACGGGAGGGCTCAGCAGAGTAGATTGCTTCTGCCAGCGTTCGTTGACATCATTCAGTCTGTTCAAGGGCTGAACAGGACAAGAAGAAACTTGCCTTCTTTTATCCTTTCCACTTGAGCTGAGCTGCTTCTCATGACTGGGTTGGAGTTTATCCCATTGGCTTTGCTGGTGTTCAGACTTTCAGCTTTGTGCTGAATTGTTACACTGGCTATCCCAGGTGTTTAAAACCAACCCTCTCTGCGTATGTGATTTACTCTGACTCTGCAGAGAACCCTATCGTAGGATACATCAGGTCACCCTTTCACGAAGACGTTTCTCTAAATATGACTCTAAACCTGTGGTCACCATCCCTTTCAGTGTGTGTGTGTGTGTGTGTGTGT